>JAMXBC010000499.1:0-20420 GCA_024138005.1 Lumnitzera racemosa | reverse complement strand
TTTTTTTTTTTTTTTTTAAAAAATGAAATTTTAAAAGATGGTGTGAGCTATATTTGTAAATTCAGTTTAGGTGCCAGTTGCCACCACTTTTTGAAATTGAATTTTGAGAAGTATAAAACAATTATATCAAAATGGATGCAAAGCTTTTGACTATTTCCATGATTGAAACCTAAGTGTCAATTAGAAATTTAAAGATATTAGAAAGCTGGTGTATGCCTTAGAATGTAGGATCTCCTACCTTTGCGATTGAATGACTCTTAAGTGGCACTATTAATTTGAGCTATCTTTACAATAGCAGCTAACTGTTGAGTTTATTTGATGGACCATACTTGTAGATAACCTTATGGGTTAAGGTAAGGTACCATATGCGATTAAGTACAATGGATGATTGAAGTATCGATGATGTAATTTTTATACCTTCTTTGTTTTTGAATTCTTATATATGTTTTGCTTGCATTCACCATGTATGCATTCATATCGTGCTTAGAAGGTTTCATGATATGTTAAATAATGTTTGGTATCTTGCTTGAATGATAGTAGCGAGGAATAAACTCATTGATTTGAGTTATAGCCTTACTCACCCACCAATAGTCATTCTTACAAGTTATTCTCAAGCTTGGAATGAGTTAGGATTAGAATAAAAAGTGTTTCTCAACTTAAGTCTCAAAAGATTTGTATAGGATTAGGATCATTTGAGCTAAACTTAGATTGTTAGATGGAATTTTGAGACTTGTATATTCTTTTAAACAAAAAATCATACATTTCATAAATTTCTATGAACTCATGATGCTCAAAATTGGACTACCTAATAATACAATTAGGAAATGGATTTTGATTCTTTGTGATTTTGACAAAACTATAGAAATTGACATAGTTATTTTCATAGTAATAAATTATATGCATTGCGACTAAATGTGGTGGGTAAATATTTAATTAAAGTCTTGCGACATTTAACTTACAAGATAATTTTCATTTCATAAGTCCATGCGTGTTATGATAATTATAGTACCTTACTGCTTTATACTGATATGCAATAATTTTTGCTCTTATGGTACTCTAATCTTCTCAATTGTATCCAAATTGGTTGTAAGGCCGACTTACTTTGCTATGATGTCAAGCTTCTATGTTCGAAGATTGGGTAGGTCTAATTCAATCGACAAAATTATTTCTGATCCATATGCAAGCTTGAAAGGTGTTTCCTTAGTTGAAGTCCTATGGGTGATCCTATATCCCTATAAACATTAGGCAATTCGTTCAGGCAAATGTTGTGTTTCTAAAAAATGCTTAGAACTTATCATTATTAAATTGTGGTCCATTATCCGTAACTATCATAAATGGAATCCTAAACCTTAATATGATAAAGTTGAAAACAAAAGCCTTGACCTTTTGTCTGGTGATTTTAGCCACTACTTTGGCTTCGACCTACTTAGTGAAATAATCTACAACAACTATGATGAATTTCCATCAGGCAATAGACTTCGAAATGGTCAAGTATGTCCAATCCCTACTAGGCAAAAGACCAAAGGCTAATGAGGTTGTATTAATTCAATAGAAAGTACATGGCTTAGTACCTTAGGTTGTGGCATTGTGGACATTGTCGATAGTAGATCTTAGATCTTCTTTCATAGTTGGCCAATAATAGTCGAGTCTCAACACTTAGATATATAGGGTCTGACCTTTACATGGTTGTTACAAACACCGCCGTTGACTTAGAAAAAATTCGTTTAGCATCTTTCTATGGAAGGCACTAAAGATAAGGTTGTGAAGGTCGTACTTATATAATCGATCATTAATCAATGTGTAGTTGCAACCTAATATATCAACCTACGAGCCATATTTTCTATTGTTAGGTAGAATGCCATCCTTTAAGTAATCAATAATCGAGTCCATCCAAGATTCTCCCTTGGGTAAGGAGTCAATTCATAACTTTACCCAACAGTTTCTAACTCTTGTTAAGGAGATACTCAATAAAAAGCTTGTCATTCAAATTTAGGAAGTGTCATAATAGCTAACTTTGATAATTTGTTAGCAGTAATGTTTCTAGTCATTATTTTCTCAATTGAAAAATATTGAAATTCCTCCTTAAGCGTTTGCACTATCAACAAATACTTGGTCATCACTTCTTCTTTTGTTGCATAGTTTCCTTTAACTTGGTTCACAACCAACTGTGAATAAAAAAAACTTCGCTTTCTCGACACTAACTTCCTTGGCCATTTAAAGGCTAGCAATTAAGAATTCATTACTTTACTTTATTATTGTTGTTGGAAACCCAATTTCAATGTGTAGTGAACTTTTAGGTTGTAGGGCCTTGTAAAATGAGGTCTACTTTGCATCTTTCTTACGGTGTACAAGTTGTCTTCCTTTTCCCAATGAACTTTATAACAAAATCTATTAATACTTGAGCTTTTAATACCATTATGGGTTTGTATTGTAACCGTAAGCACTTAACTCCTTGGCATACTTAAATCATCTTCCCTGAGGAATCTAGTAATTGTAAAGTTTAAATGTAGAAGCAAATTTAGTAGGGATAGTTATTTGATGTACTTCGAATATGGACTTAACTTCCTTGTTAAGAGGATCATTGCAATACAAAGTTTTCAATCTTTGTATATCGATGTTTTTGCCCTTATAAGACATGGCTTACGTAATAAATTGGCCAATGCTCCTTGCTTTCCCAAAATGGGCCAAAATAGATGAAAGAGCTCAGCTGCTAACTAACAAATATAAAAACAATTTTTTTTTTTTAAGATAGGTGTCAAGAATATTGGAGGTGACGCAAGAAATTCCTTTAACTTGTTAAATGCTATCGTTAGTTTATTGAAATTCTTTCGGGTTTTCTTCAATACTTTAAAAAAATTTTGCACTTTGTCAATGGTTTCAACACAAATTTGTATAAAGTAGCTATTCGCTAGTTAACTTTTGAACTTACTTAACAGTTTTAAGGAACTTCATTGTTCGAATAGCATCAATCTTCGTAAGGTTTGCTTTAATGTTGCGTTGAGTGACTATATATCCAAAATTTTCCCAAGGTAGCCTTGAAATAAATTTTGTGGGTTTACTTTCATATTGTATCTCCTTAAGGTTTTAGAATGTCTTCTCAAGATAAGCAAGATGTTGCTTTCTATCTTGCTTTTCACTATCATATAGTTAGCATAAACTTCAATGTTTTTAAAAGATTTGGGGCTTGAACATCTTGGTTTTTTCGCCTTTGATAGGTTGCAACTTCATTTTTTAGCCGAAGGATGTCACTACCTCTTTAAGGTATGTCATGTTGTAAAGGTTTATGACCGTAATGTAACTACCACAAGCAACTTAGATACCTTTCATAAAAGTAATAAACTATTGTACGGAAATCTAAGCCATGTAATCTAACTAGTAAACTTACCCCTTTGCAAAAATTTCATGTGGAAAAATCAGTTTGTTGTTTACTGATTACTCTTGTACTTAATATTTTCAGAAAAGTGTATCTTCAAAAGCTTATTGTTATATTTGATTATTTCATGAAAATTGTTCATTTGTCTAGCTAAAAATTGGCTGAGCTTACTAAAGGGAGAGGACAATCATAAATAAATTGGTGCAATTGCTGGGGAAATGCAATCCACCCCCACAATTGCCAATTATTTCCAAAATTATGTTACGGGTATTCTTTTTATGGAACTTTCGGAACTTGACTTTTCTCTTCATCATCGATATTTCTATTTCTTTATTCATTGTGGCTATTAGTATTTGATGAGAATTGTTTGAATTTTTTTAGCAAGCCGTAATTGATTCTTTATTTACCATGAAAGTTGAAAACTACCTCGGGTTAACCTCATATTATAACCATTGCAAATTTAGGGTTTTAAAAAAATTGTAACTGCCTTAGTTAACCGCTACTTGCTTGGTATTTTGATGTGTTGTATTAAACCCATCTAGCTGCCTTATGTAAGTTGATGCTACAGCCTTAGGCATCCTAGGTTAAATTTATCTTTGGAGATTTATCAGGCAGAACTACTATCACTTTTTGGGAACAAGGTACCCGAAGAAACAATAAAGTAATAGCTTTCCTCTTAATGCTACGCATAATGATCCCCAATGTCAGATAGTAGATAGAGGAGCAATGGAGTGTAGTGAAACCAAGTTCCTAACTTACACTCACCAACCAAGCCAAGTTGTTCATTTGAAGTTCAAAGAATCGAGCTTCTTCACTTGAACACAAATCTAAGAAACAAGAGTCGAGTATTTGTTGGCATTTTCACAACTAGCTGGTTTCTCTTCCTTCTACTATTAGCAAATGTTGCATAGCCAAGCAAAATTGCCTATTTTTGGGAAATTTGAATAACTACAAATCGAGCTGACCTAAATTGATTTACATAATTTGTGTCACATCGGGCTCGGAGTTATCCCACACTAAGTCACGAAAAAACCAAGCTCCCTATGTACAAAACAACTTTACCAAATTATGTATACTCAAGTCGACTACATGTTAACGAGCTGAGATAAGATAACCAATGTTTGTAAAGCTTTTGTTAGCATTTCATTGTCGAGCTCTTTACGATGCAACAACACTTAGAGCTTTAGTTAACTAATGTTCTTCATACCGATGTTTTCCGAGTCCTTACATAAGTAATCCATGTCCAAGTCTAAGCCAATTGATAGTATACAATTGCTACCATTCTTATTGAGAATTGCAAAGCTAAGTTAAAGAACTTCTAGTGAAGGTAAGAAATTTTACGAACAGCACGAAAGGATATGATGCATTAGCAAAACTTCCGATGTCTCACGATATAGTTCAATATAAACGTATGAGTTGGTTCGGTAAGTTTACTTCCCACCTAATCTTGTTTAAGGGATAGGATAAGAGTGAGATGAGAGTAAAAAAAACAATGTTTACGAAAGGAAAATTTTGTATATTAATGTAATAGATGATTATAGTACATGTAAAGGGGGATTTACAAGAATTTGGGCACTTGCTTAAAAAAGGAAAAGACAAAAGAGTATTGCCTAAAGAAAGTAATTACAAGGAATACAAAATGGTTAAAAATGGGAAAATTCACAGAAAAGCAATGATTACGTTTGTAGATTCTACAAGTGGCCTCCCCCACGTGGTAGCAATGTATTGGTGGTGCCATTGAAAGATGCAGATAAAACAATACATGTTGGTTGGGTAATGAGTAGGAGTGTTGGGGTAGGCATAAACTTATTCGAATAGAAGTGACTGAGGATTCATGTAGGAATTTTATCTTGGCTTCTTAGTAGTACTGATGCGTGGCAAGTGGTTGGTTGTTCGATCAAGACCGAGTAGGTACGCGAAAGTTTGGTTGTTGTCAGGGCATTCTTCTAAACCCGGCACACAATTTTCGAAAGACGTGCGATCATTTGGTAAGGCATAGAGGTTGATCAGTAGTAATGAGTAACTTGGTATCAAAAAGAGTTAGCTCGGCAGGAGGATTCGCTTCATCAATCCTTTAGTCCTTGGGGTTTGTCATTCCTTACTTTATCATTGTAGCTTGTAATTGAACATAATGCTTTGAGCATGCCAAGTCGTATGCTGGTTACTTTGCAGAAAGAAGAGACCGAACTTTGAGCTTTATGCTCACCAAGTAACCTTACAGTAGCTTTACATGCTTAAATCCAAGCTATTTTTATATATAATCTTGAGTTTGTTTAAACCATTGTAGTGACAACATTTAACCGGTGCTGACTCAGCTCAATAGTAATTCTGACCCTCAAATATGGGGACTTGCAATATAGCTGAATTTTTCTTTTGCAAGCTATAATTCTTGACCTCAATTGTTGAGCTAAAGTGTTTAAAGCTGAGCTTGGTATTAATTAAGTAGTGACATGAGGAACAGAAGCTAAATGCCAGCATGAATAGTTATAAGAATTACTTTCCCTTTTGCGTCTGAGGAAAAAAAAAAAGGCCATTGGTTCTACAATGGCTACTTGAATTATTGGGAAGATCACTTTCCTTGTATCCCCTTGAAAGACTGTAGATTTACTTCATTTTATATAAATTAGGATTTAACTGCTATATTTGAAGGGCCTTTTTGGCTTAGATGCAAAGGGGGCCCTTTAAATTTAATGTCTTTAGTATTTTTTTGCTTTAGTAACAAAGTTAGGAAATAAGGATAAAAATGTTCAGAGTAGTTAAGGCTTAATACAAAATTATGTAATGGAAGTTTTTCCCCCAAAGGATACCTTTTGGCATTTATGGACATCACCAAAGTGCTAATTAAGCTCCACTTAATTAAGTTAGAGTATTACGAGCAATAATTTTGGTCCCCACGTGGGCTCCCTCTTTTGAGCCCTATAGTATGATTTATTGAGAAAGTGAGTAAAACCCTCTATGTTTTGTTAAATCTTTAGTTTTTAAGATATGGTTTTGCGTTGTATGTTTTTGTTTGTTGCTAGTTTCACTTTTGTTTATTTTTTCAAAAGCTATCTTTCTAACTATGTTGTTCAAATTTCGCTTCAAAAAAGTTAAAAATAAAAAAGTGTCGAAAATTGCATTGCACAATTTATTCAATCCTTTGTAGGCTTATCTTTCCCTCCTTGAGTTGGTTTTAAAGAGCTAAAAAATAAATGGGGCAAAAAAAAAAACGCCTCCATTTAAGCCTAAGCAAGTAATTGGGGTTAAAGGGATACTCCTAATTTTTTAAAGTTTTAAATAATTACAAGCGAGTGTCGAATTTAAAGTTTAATTGCTTTTGGGATAGATGACAAGTTGCTTGGAATCCTAAGTATTAAGTGGGGAAAGGTAAAAACTCTAAGTCCTAAACTTGTAAGGATGATAAGTGAATAAGCCTAAAAGTTTTTCATTAACAGGTGAAAGGCCAACTTACCCCCTATCTTTATTACTCTATTAGCATAGATTAACTCGGTTTGGATGACCTACATCTTTCCTTCTTTTCAACCCCATTGCCTTTTTGCCCTTTTCCCTTTAAAGTGTAAAATCTTTGGGCCTTCGCCTTTTTTAAGTTCTACAAGTGCTTTAACCCCTCCAATTTCGCTTCTTTAGGCTTTCGCTTCTTAAGCTTTCTACCCTCTTAAAACCCTTTAGATTATAAACTTTTTAAAGCTCTGACAAAATCAATCTCTTTGGATTTTCTCTTTGTGTTTATCATTAAAGGGGTAAAGGGCCCCAAAGTTTTAGCAATTTTTGAAAATAAATTAAAGGCCTAAATTAAAATATTTAGGTTTAAATTAGTTCTAGAGCCATTTGAGTACACAATCTAGTTATTTCCCCTAAAAACAGTAAGACCCTAGGTAAGGGCCCACCTTTTTCCCCTTTTTATTCTCATTATCAACTTTACATTTTATTTTTATTAAGAGGTCTATTTAAATCAAAATATTCTTTTAAAATTTTTTCCGGTTTTTCCCTATACTTACAAAAAATTACTGTTTTTAAAAGTTTTTTTTTTTAGTGGGTTTTTTTTTGATTTGTAGACTGCCTAAAAAATAAAAAAAAAAATTTTTTGGTTAAACTATCTTTTGAATCAATTCTGGGTAAATTTTATGCCCCAGAGGTCGTTTTAAAATTTAAATTTATTACTTAATTTTTTAAAATATTTCTTAGCTAAAAGGAAATATTTTTTAAAATTTTAAACATTTTAAACTTCTCATGCAAAATCGTGGGGGTTGCACTTTTTTTTCCTAAACCCTTTTGTGTTTTAATTTTATTGTTTTGTATATAAAATTTTTTATTCAAGGTGGTGGGGAATGGAGTTGAAGGATGATAAAGGGCAAGAAGGTGTTGTCCGTTTAGATATAAACGTCATTTTTGTGGGTGAAAAGCTGGAAAAAGGTAGAACCCCGAGCGTGTTGAGAAGCGAGGTCAGTCTAAAGTGGTTTTAGAATAATGACCCGTGGTTGCTTAAAGCTCTGACTTTTCAAAAATTTTATTGAGGGATATAACTGTGGAAGATGCATTTTTTTCACAAAGCTCAATTTGAGTCTGTCCTTTCAGCTGATGAAGAAAAAGTGATGTTATATAGTCGAGTGGCCCTCTTAAGGAAAAGGAGAAGTGCTTATATCTGGGATTGGGACAAAATCCCCCCCCTCCTTTTATAAGGTGTTGTTTGGGTGTCATGCCATTAATGCCTCGTTTTTTTTCCTACTCAACTCCTTAGTAGATAAATTTAAATGCTTGTAATGTAATTTAATAACTTTTTTTTTCTTTCCCAAAAGAAATTTTTTTTTAACCCTTTTCTTAAAAGAAAAACGAAAAAAAAAATTAATAAAATGTTGGTATACTAATTGTACCATTAGAGAAAAAATTTTAGTCCCCCGAGATATAATTTTTAATAAATCTTTGTAATTTCTTTTCGAATGAAATTTCTTTTAACTTTTCTTACAAATAAAAAACGAAAAGATATTGATATCATGTATGGTAATCAACTACCTTTGAAAGTGGCGAAGACAAATAAGTATTTTACGGTAAAAATTAATGTTGTGCTAACTAAAATTTTTAAAAATTTTTAATATGAATATCACTTTCATCAAGCAAATTGTATTGATTTTTTTTTAATTTGCTAATATAGATTGGCAAAAAAAAAAAAAAAAAAATTCCCCGCTAGATAATTAAAATTTAGAAAAAAAAAACTTCAAAATGGGGAAAAAAAAAATCTTGTTACTCATTTCAAGAAAGTTTTGTTTAAAAAAGATTAGTTTCTATGGTTAGTGAAATAATTCCCTACAAAATGGAGAAAATAAAAAGAAAAAGAGAGGAAGAGTGGGGAAGAGGGCATAAGAATATCAATGCAGTTTGGTCATTTAATGGGCCCCCGCATCACTCTCTCTCTCTCTGGTAGAAAAGGCATAATCGGATCTAGCTTTTGTAACCCCGGATTGCTCCATCAGAACACCATGACATAGAGAAGGAGAAAAGAAGAGAGAGAAACCAAACACACGCACACACGCACACACGCGCACACACGTTGAGACACGGAGGGGGTGACGGAATCCATATCTTCAACAGCAGAAATGGAGACTCAAAGGAGCTGAAATCCACCAGTAGGGGTGGTGGTGAAACCTAGAAGACCAAAATCAGGGCCAATCGCCTCCCATAATTATCAAACTGCTAACCACCATCAAAAAATCCATGCCACGACCCCGAAAACAACAAACCCAAACTTGCAGATCCAAAAACCAATTTTAAACAACAAAACCCCAACCCTAGCAAGGTGATCCTTCCGCGGTGTCCGCAAGCGGCCATGGG
Source organism: Lumnitzera racemosa (assembly GCA_024138005.1). Taxonomy (NCBI): domain Eukaryota; kingdom Viridiplantae; phylum Streptophyta; class Magnoliopsida; order Myrtales; family Combretaceae; genus Lumnitzera; species Lumnitzera racemosa. The sequence continues at coordinate 11,221 of JAMXBC010000499.1, read as the reverse complement.
GAAGATTCGCTGCCCAGTCCGGGACCACGCAAGAAGACCCGTGTCTGGCTCGGCACTTCGACTCAGCCGAGGTTTCCGCACGCGCTTATGACGATGCTGCGGGGTGCACTCAGAGGTCCCAGCCAAGACAATTTTCCCACCCGATCCACAACCTAGGGCTTCTCCTATCCTTGCTCAGACCGTCTTTCGTCGGAGGACGACCGCCGGAGGTGGAGGATCTAACAACAATCGCCGCCGCGAGCTGGCCTCTGTGGAGGATTTCCCTGTGAATCGCCCCACAAGCGCAGCCTGAGCAGCAGGGTGGAATCCTTCAGCGGGCCTAGAGTTTCGGTCTCGGTTGTGCCTAGGGTTTCGAGGCGGGGGGCCCCGTGGAGCCACCACCGGCCGTTCCAGACGATTGCCGGAGCGATTGCGATTCGTCTTCTTCCGTTGGGATGATGTGGATGATTGTGTGAAAATGACGTCATTTAGGGAAGAAATCCCTACCGTTGTTTGTTTCTAATCTCCCTCCTCCAATGACAGTGATGATCTGATCAACACGATTTTGCCTTTAATTATCGGCTTTTTTCAAATTTTTCGATTTCCAATGTTAATTTTAATTCCGTGTGGAATTAAATTTACGTCTTTTGTGTTATTTTTTTTTAAATAAAACTGGCTTATTGCATGGGCTGGAAGCCCCAGGGAAGTTTAAAGAAGAAATGAGGGTAAAGTTTGTTCTCTGCGGCGGACATCGCATATTGGGTATTCGGGAAAAAAAAAAAAAGTTAATTTGGTAGAGTTTATCATCATCACCATCATGTGTAATTTCTAGATTATGATGTTTGGGGGGTTATGTTGTCATGAAATGGGGGTTTTTAATTTAAAAAAAGGAAAAAAGAACTTCATGGGTTTGTTTGTGGAGAAAATTTGTAATTCTGAAAAATTAGAACTTTATGACAAGAAACCAATGGGGGCTCCCCCCATAATCTCTCTTTGTACAAAATTTGGCTTGCTGATAAAAAATTATCAAGCATGTACAAACAGATGTCTCTTGCTTTGCTGTGTCCTTTTTCCCTCTCTTTTTTTTTCTTTTGTTTTGTGGTGTTCAATGTGCATTTTTTTGTCATATTTCATGTATCCAGAGGGTTTTATCTTTTCAGGATTGAATTTTTTAGAAGATTTTAGGCAACAGGAGAAAATGGGGTTTTTTCTGGTGTTTTTTCCCGTGAGGTTACAGCAGAAGGGTGTGTTTGTTTTCGGAAAAAAAGCATTTTTAAGGGCTTTCTTCAAAACTTTTGCAATTTTCAAGCATTATGACTATTTTCGATCGAAATCTAAAAAATGTTGCTAAAGGTTGTTGTCCTGATGGTTTTTGCAATAACTAAGTGGAGAAAAAGTCCATGGAAAATGGAGAGGTTTTGCTACATATTACTTCTGTTTTTTGTACGTTAAAAGTTGCTAGTTTCAAAAAATTTATTTTTGATAATATTAACTTTACAAAACTTGAATTTAACTAATATGGAAAGGATTCTGGAAATGTTTTCATGAAAGAGCCCCACGTTGCACTGACTACTTTAGGGGGTAATGAAGTTTAGGCTGACCACTGCATGCCCAGATGCAGTGTGATAGCTAAAAATGTGTAAGGGGGTTTTTGTTTTGTAGATTTGTGGATGGGCCCATCAAAAGAACTAGAAAACTGGTTGTTTTTCTGGGTTTTCAGCTTAGTTAGGAGGGATATCTTAAAAATCTTATCCTTTGGTTTTCGGTGCTTTGTTCTCTTCTTTAGAAGAAGTTGTCTGGTGTTCTCTTATTAGAAGTGACAGTCTGGGATATGATGTTACCGCTTACCAAAAAATTGCAATTTTTTTTTTTTTTAAGGGGGAGGCATCTTTAGGAAATTTGAATGTACTGAAAGTGAACAAGGAAATGTTTTCAATTTGCAGACTTTTTTCTTTATCTTTTCTTTTTCTTTCCCCATACCCCCTTTTTTTAAAACCCTTTTGGGAAAAGAAATGATTAGGCAAAAAGGGAAATTGTCCTCGTGATTCCGGTAAATTTTAAAAAAGCATTGCTTACTTGCTTTTTACTTGCCCTTCAGAGTGCCAAAAGGATAAACATTATGCTTTTTATTAAGTTTTAAAATGGAAAAATGTGGTAGTCATTTTTCATGGTGGGAACCGGTAGGCCTGATAGGGGTGGGGCGGGGGATTTTAATTGTTAGATAAAAGATCAGAGGAAGGGGGTTGTTTTAGGGGTGAGTAGGGGCCCTATCCCTGGAATATGGTAAAGGGAAAAATAAAAAAGCATATGCATTAGGGTTAGATTGGGTTTCTGATAAAACCATTTATTGCCATGGGAAGGGGTACGAAGTGTGAAATAAAGTAGGTTTCTTGCACTATTTCTTTTTTTTCTTTTGTATTTTTTTACCCCAGCTCGGGGATGCACTGTACCCACTGTGCTTTGCCCATTTCCTAAGATAAGTCTTTCTTTTTTTTAAAGTCTAGCGTGCATGGTGTGGGGTTTATGCTAGGGCCACAAATGTCGCCATGGATTGATTTTGGTTTTGGCTAGGTTATTTATGTGAATGTGTTGGGTATAAAATGTAGATTCGAAGGGTATTTTATTGAGGGATATTACGGGTGTATTTGGTCGACATTTTGCCTTTTTACGGTATTTTTGGCGGAAAAGGGTTTTCAAAAGGGGAAAGTAACATTTTAAGTTTTTTTCTAATGTGGAAAAAAAAAAGGGAAAAGGCCAAGGAATGGTTTAAAAGGAAGTTTTGATAGATCTCGTGAAAATATCCTTCATATTTGAGGAAATTTAAAAAGCAAAGTGAAAAACGCCTTTTTATGATAGAGGTTTTTTTTTGGGATTTAAAATTTAGTTATATTTTAAAAATTTTTGTTTTGAACTGGTTCCCTTTATTTAATCCTTACCCAAACAATAAAAGGGGAAATTTTTTATTCTTTTTCTTTAAAAATTTGTTTGAAAAGTTTGGAAAAGGGGAATTAAAAGGTGAAACAAAAAAGGGGACTTTTTAGAAAAATAATGAAGGGAAAAAAGAAAGGGGTGGATAAAAGTTTTTTTTTGATTCCAAAAACATTCATATTTGATGGAATCGAAAAAGGTTAAAAGAAAAATAGGCTTTATCATTGAGTGGAGTGTAGTTTGAACTTAATTTTTTTGCCTTATATCTCTTGTAGTAGAGGTTTTGGGCCCCCCGGGGTCATGGGTTTTCCAGAGGCTTGGTTTGTTAAGGGAGCTTTACAAGGCATACATGTTTGGGTCATTTGTCGATAGGTTATTCAGGTGACCCTTTATATTTAAATTTAAAAAAAAAAGAAAAAAAGTTTGAGCTAATCAAAAGTACATTTTAAGGAGGTCTTTCTATCTTTAGACTGGATTGTGGTTTTTTTAAATTTTAGGGACCCAAAGGAAAGGGATTTTAGGTTATAATCTAATTTCGGCATTGGAATTTGGGAAGTTGACAAGGTTTTTTTTTATTGGGGGAGGAAATAATTGCTTAAGCCTTATGATTGTTTGTATGATGTCGTACAGTTAGCCATATTAGTTAGTATGAGACAAGTCATTAGTTGTCACATCTTATTAGGTAAGTTTTCTCTAGGTAGGTAAGGAGTAGCTAATTAAGGGGGTCATCTCCTAGAGATTTTGCCTCAACCTTTATGGATGGCTAGCTTGTGTTTCGTTAATCTTAAGTTAGGCTTTAGGTGGACTATTCAGTTGGAAGGGGCTGTTTAGGATGGTGATTGTAGGGTAGCCCTTAAAGTCTTTTGGTTTATCATTGGCCAACCCAATGGTGGCTTTCTTGGTTGTGTGGGCTAACCCAATGGGGGCTGCTTGTTGTGTGGGCCAGGATTTTTGTGATTCTTTTTTGTTGGGAGGGGGCCCTTTTAAAGGTATTTTGGTCTTGAGTATTGGGTTTGTCCATTGGGCCTAATATTAATATTTAGATTTTTTTTAGTTTTTAAAAAAATCTTTTGCTTTAATTTTTTTTTCCTTTAAATTGTTTTTTTTCCCAAACAGGGTATTTAAAAATTTTTTGGTTTTTTTATTTTTTTTTTTTTTAAATTTCCCCCTTTTTACTTTCATTTTTTTTTTTTCCTTCTTCAAAAATAATTATAAACATAAGTATTTTTAAAAGGAAAAATTTAAAGTATCAAAAGTGTTGTTGAAAGTATTAATCCTTTTGTCTTAATTTATAAATGAATTTTAATTTTTTTTTAAAATTGCTTTTAATGAACTTTTTAAAATAATTAGGGGGGGAGTTGCAGATTTTCCTTTAGTTAGTGTTGGGTTTCAGCATGAGCTAAAAAACCTTTTTAAAGTTTGAGATGAATTTCAAGTATTGTAAAAAGGTATGGGAAATGGGTTTGTATTTTAAAAAACCCCTACTTCGGGTGATCTCTAATTAAAAAAGCAAAATTAAGAGGGGATAGACTTAGAAATGGGTAGAGATTTCCCAAATTTTCTAGAGATAACTAAAATTGTTAGGGGCCCCCTCTCTGGGGCCCTATTGTCTTTGCCCTTGATCCCTAGAGATGGGATTGTTTTTCTCCCTTTTAAATTTGAGGTTTAAATTTGTTTGGGAAAACCCAAAGTTTTGGTTTTGGATTTAAATAAATTATATCACTTTAAAGGGTTTTAGGAGCATCCTTTGGGAATATTTTAATATAAGTTACATCATATGCTAAATCTTAGAATGCAAAATTTAAATGTCCCACTAATTAAAGCCCTTTGGACATTTTTTCTTTATTATAAAAATTATATGATCTTTATTTCTCAATACCCCCAAATTTTGTGTTTAAGGCTTACCCATTATTTTTTATTCATAACTTGGGGTTTGAACAAAAAAAATTTCGCTTAGCATCAAACTAAATGAGAAAAAGAAAAAATTTAAAAAAAATTAAAAACATTAAGAGTATACCCAAAATATTTTTAAAAACCCAAACATAAAAAACAAGGGTAGAAAAAAGCTGTTTTTTAAAGAAAAATTTTAAGTTTAATTAATTTAAAAATCAATAAATATTTTGGGCCATATAACAATATGCATGTTTTATACATGAAATACTTTTGCCAGTAACCTATCGAGAAAAATAATGAGTGGTCTTGGGAGCCCCCAAAAGCAAATGATTTACCCCTTTTTACCCATTGCCCAAAAGAAATGAGTTTTTAAAAGTAAATTTTGAGCAAACTTTTTATGAGGGGACACTTGGGGTTTCTTAAAGCAATTAAAAAAACCCATCATTAAGTGGCACTCGAGTTTCAAAAATGATTTGGTCCCCAGGAAACTAAAAAAACAAAAGCATGAACTTTTATTTCAAAAAACCCAAAGCTTTAAAATTAATTTTTTTCAAAAATTCACACTTTTTTAGATCCTTTTATGTGGGTTTAAAGCCTTAAATATGAACCTTAGGTCATTTTTTTAAAACTAAACTTGTAGACATGCCTAAGGCCCTTTTAATAAAACCCAGGCTTTTATAAATTTTTGGGGCCTTTTGGGTTTTTTTTGTACCTTGCCCTAAATGAACATGATGAAAATGAATTGCATTTTTATAATATTGAGCAAAAAAAATTATAGAAAAGAATCTTTAACCCAATTGATTTAAAACCAATGAAATAGCTTTTTCAAATTTTTGTTAAAATTTACAAACTACCTTTCCCCCCTTTCATGTTTTTAAAACAAAGGGTTATATTTAAGTATTTAAAAACAACCAATTGTTGAAATACTAAAAAAATCAAGTATAAGTTGAGAAATCCCAATCAAATCAGGGCAATTAAAAATTGAGTTTCTTGGGTAAAATATTTAAAACCGGGGGAATGCATACTTGCAGTCTTATTGTCAACAAGCCTTGTCTAGAAATTTTGGAGAGTTTCGCTCATCAATTTTTTAAGTTTTTGCCCTATGAAAATTTCCCACTTTAAATTTTTTAAATTTAAATAAAACGTCTCTTAATTTTTCGCTATATAAGTATTTTTTTAAAAACATGTCATTTCCCACTCTTTTTTTAATAAAAAATAAATAAATTACACGAAAAGGCCTTTAACCATATTTTTTTTAAATAAAATCATTAAGTCCTCCCAATTCATTTAAGTGAACTTGTAATGACTTTTTTAAAAACAAGTGTGGTCGTTTAATCTATGGTCACTTTGTATTCTTTAAAGGAAGGGGGAGATTAAGAAAAACTCTTAGTGTCCTTTGTGATCTTTTTTTCACCCAAGGGGGGAAAAATTCCCCCTATCTCAAAATTTTAAAAATGGAAATACCTTTTTTTCACTTAAAAAAATTTTTAGAAAAGGGGAATTATTCATTTGGTCTTGTCAAAACCTTTTTTAATTTTTCCCCTAAAAAAACCTAAATTAATAAAATTCCTATTCTAAGTATAGAATTTTTAAATTTTAACCCTTTATTCTAAAACTTTTTTACTTTCTTATTCCCCTACCCATCGCATCCTGAAAAATGGTAAAGTGTAGAAAAAAATTTTTTGTACTTAAAAATTTTTTTAATTATTGAAATTATTTCCCTTTATTTTCCCTCGTCATTAAAATTAAAAATTTTAAAAAATAATAAATTTTTATGTACTTATTCACTTTCATATATATGTATATTAAAGTGTGTGCGTTGGTGTGTGTGTTCGAGCTTGCATATACGTATGTATATATAAAAACCCTCAATATTATTTATATTTCTTTTCTCTAAAAAATCAATATTATTTAAATAAAATGAGGTTTTCAACTTCTTGGTTTTTTTATATTATTTTTTATAACTTTCTCTGTGCGTTTCCCCAGTTCTTGCGATAGGTGGCTAAGGTTTTGCCGTGTTGAGCCTACAAAAAAATGTTTCAGTTTAAGGGGGCGCCCGGGGGTTGTCCGGCATCCCCCTTCGTGCTTAAAATCGCAAAAAGCTTTTTTTTAGAATTTAATATTTAGTGTTTCAGGTTTTTTTTAAAGCAGAGTGTTTGTTTGAAGAGAGTTATGTTGTGTAGGAAAGCTAGTTTTATAGTGGAGCCCGGAAACCAGTGGGTTTGAGATCAAATTTGGAAAAAGAGGGTTTTTTTTTACCAAAGGGGGGGAGTGGGCTATCGTGCTCGAGTGTTTTTTAACAAAATTTTGGACATAGTTTTTTTGTATTATCTTATAGTTTGTAGCCGTTACAATTTTTTATTGGGACCTAGGCTACTAAGAGTAAACCCGGGGGGCCCATAGAGGGGGAAACCCAGCGAGGCAAGGCTTGGCAAATCCCAATTGGGGCCCAAAAGGTTTACCTAAAATGTAAAACTCAACACTTACTCCCCCCCCCGCAGTTCATTGCTGAGGAAGGAGGTAAGGGGAAGGAATGCCTTTTGGGGCCCCTCAAATGTGAGCAATTAAACTCTTAGGAAAGTTTGATCCGAAAGCTTATGCCGATTTGATGGGGGGTTGCCGATCTAATGTGATGGGGTGATTTTAGTTGGAAGGCCTAAAAATTGGGGGAGTCCCCTTTTTTGGGTAGCGGTCTGCCAATTTGAAAGTGTTTGAGGCTAAGTAAGCAGGGGAACTTAAAGGGGCTCTAAAGCTAAAAAAGCGGTTTGCCCTTTAAAAAAGGGGGCCTTTTAAAAGGGGGTTGGGGGACATAGGTTTCCCTATGGGCTTTGTAATGTCGATAGGTTTTTTAGATTGATTTGGGCCCCCGAAGAAACTTCTTGTTTTTAAAAGGGAAATTTAAAAAAGGGAATTTTGTCCGCTTATATTTTCCCTGAATTAAAGGGAAAAGTGGGTAGGTGTTGCGTTGCCCGGGAGATTAGTGTGGCTTTAAAGTTTTTACTCTTTTTTTAAAAGGGGGTTGGGTTTGATCGAAAAAGCTTTCCCTATGTTTGTTGGGCAGCAAAATTTAAAGGGTTTATGTTTTTAGTTTCCCAAATGCTTGTAAAGCTTCCCAGGCGCTTTTTTATAAAAAGCGGATTTTTTAAAAAGCTGCTTTTCTGAATCTTTTCGCCCCCAATTTTTATAATTTTCTATGTTCGCGTTCGGAACTCTCAAACCTTTTTTCAAAAAATTCAATTTTCCTTTTTAAAAAAATAATAATTTAAAGTTTACCAATAGGGGTGGACTAATTCTTCTTAAATAGAAACTTACCTTTAAGTTCAGATTTTACGGGAGTGTTTCCCCTTCGGCCTTTGGAGGGTAAAGTGTTTTCACTATACAAATGAAACCCAAACCCATGAGAATGGCCATGGGGGCCCTTCGATAAGGCTAGGGTTTATTAATGTAAAAACCAAAAGGGGTTTATGCGAAAATTCCCCTTTCTTCTCCCTTTAAAAATTTATTCAATGGTCCTGGGATAGGGGAAGGGGCCCCTTTCGATCGTATCAAAAAAAAGTAAGGATTTTACCCCAAAAGGGGTCATCGCATTTCCTATAAGGGCAATACCAAAAGGGGACATAATTTGAATGCCATGTAGGGATGAATAGTAGCCCCGCTATTAAGGAGGCCCTTTCATGGGTTTTTGAGAAGTATTGGAGTTTGGGCAGCTTTTTCCCCTTAAAATATTTTGAGGGGGGTTTTTTTTTTTACTATACCCTTGTAGCCCCCCTTTTTAGATTCCTCCCCCAAAAGGGGGAAGGGTGTTTTAAAAGGGGGTTTTGAGCACTTTGCCCAAAAACCTGGTGATTTAAGGGCTATCTTGACGTTCTGATTCAAAAAGTGGAAAAAGGTTAAAGGGTGGCCTTTCCCCCAGCCCCACCCCCGGGAAAAAAAGTTCTGTTCCAGTTTGGACTTAGTCAAAAGGGCGGGTTTAGGAGGGAATACGTAGTGGTGGGCTACCTGAAGGGGCCCACCTTTAGTTTGATAGCCCGGAAATGGTTGTTTGGGGTTTGAGAAGGGGTAGGTTCGGTGATGTAAGGTCATCGAGGAGACCCTTACCCTTAAAGGAAAGGGAGGGGGGGTGGGAGATTAATGTTGCGGGGAAATATAGAAAGGTTTTTTCCCAAATTTACGGGATCTCGAGCTTTTCCCCAAAAATAAAAAAAGTGTAGCGGAAAAGGGGGTTTAAAGGGTACTGGTTCATTCCTATACGGTTTGTTTTTGTGCTAGTTTTCTAGGTGCTTTGTCAAAACACCTTTTGATGGGTGGCTTTTTTGGGTTTTTTTGCTGGGGTCCAAGGGTTTGTTTTGCAAATGGTAATGGTAGTAGAAAATTTTTCCCTTTGTTTTTTCCTTATTTTTTTTTTCAAAACCCCTTTTCAGATCGGTCTTCTTGCAGGCCAAAAGGGTTGGCTCCCGAGGGTGACTTGTCCCTTTAAGATTTGATGAGTGATGCTAGGCATGATCTAAGGGAAAGGGCGATCGGCAGGGAAGGCGGGGGAGGGCCCAAAATTGGGCCCGGAGAGATAGAAGCCGAAACTAAAGGGCTATACCGTAGGGGATTCCCCTTTTCATCTGGATGAAGTGACCCAAATTTTGGCGCCTTTAAGCATGGCTCTACCCATTTTTCCTTCCCCTCATCCGAACCCCTCCCTTTTGGGGTGAAAAGGTGTCGATGAGAGGGGCCTAATTTTATAGGTGCTTTCCCCTTCCCAAGGCGACCAAGGGGAAAGGAAAACCCGGGAAATAGCCATTGGGCCCCACTGTTGTAGGCGATAAGCACAAAGGGTCCCCATGTACCCCTTTGGGGGCCAAGTCCCGGGATGAAAGAGGCAGGGAACCCTTTGGGGTTTGGGACCCCTTTTGGGAAAGGGGGGGAAGTGGAAAGGGTGCCCCCCAGCTTTATCCCCTTCCCGAGTGTAGATGATGTTGGGGTGAGTTTTTGGGACCTCCCCAACAACTTTCGAAAAAAGGGGCTGGGGCCAGATCATTCATGAAAACGTGGGTTGCTTTTCCTTTGGGTGGGCACTAAAAAAGAGGGGGGAGGGGGGGAGGGGGGGGAGAGGGGGGGGGGGGGGGGTCCTTGGGGTGGGAAGGGAAAAAAAAGCTTGGGAAAATTTTTGCGGCCCAAAATGGGAAGGGCCTTTCTGGTGACCTGACACTGCCCCCCCCAAACCCCCAACTCTAAGCTTCCCCTTTGGGGGCTTTTCACCCCTGATGAATGGCTTTTGCTGGGGGATCTCCTAAAAAGGGTGTTTAACGACCCCCTACAAATTTCAGGCCCCTGAAATACCCCAAGTGGTTTGGTAGGTTTTTCTGCTATTGTGGTGTTGTATTTTTGAGGGCCCGTACAACTTATGCTTTTTTATCCTAATTTGCAGTTTCTAGGCTAAGTTTTTCCTGGAGTTGAGGAAGTCCCTGTGCCTAGAAAAAGGTAACTAAAATTTTGGGAGGAGTTGCATTTGTTTGAAAAAGTGCTTGTTAGGGGCAAAGGCTTTTTTGCAAAGGGAAATACTTGAAAAAAATTTTTTCAAGCTAACAAAATGCCTCCGCCGCATGTTGTGCCAAGCCCGGCAGGTTTAAGATGCGGGGGTAGGGGGAGGGGTAAGTAAGGAGAGAGGGTGCTCGGAGGGCCACAGAATGTAGGGTTAGTCAATAACAAGTAGAAAATGAAAGTCCCAAACTTTTCAATTTCTGGGGGAGGAGGGCATGTAGGGGCCCGAGTGAAAAAAAAAAGAATGCTTTAAAATGAAGGCTTTTTTGCCAGGGTTTAAAGCTAAATTGGCGTGAAGGTGTCTGAATGTAAGGGCCCCTTAAGGCTAGTCACTCGAGTGGTCGGCTCGAAAGGGTTCTTTGGAAAATAAACCCAAATTTGGGGAGCTATAGGGGAGGGTTTTTGGGGATGGAAGAATCATCTCCAAGATGGGGGAAGGGGGGGAGGTCTTTGCGATTGCCAAAATATAGGGCCTGAGGGTTTGGGTTTGAAGGCTGGAGGAAACCCAATTTTCAAAATTTTGCTTGCTTCATAGGAGAGAAAACCCCTCCCCTTATCTAGATAGGACCTAAGCTTCATGTTTTTTTCTGACTCCCCCCGGTTTTATCCAAAAAGGGGAGGTGGGTGGTTTTGAGGGGGGGACCTTCTACCCTCCTGCCCCCCTTTTGCAAAATCGATAGGAGGAGCCCCAGAAGCTATCTCTAAAGGGTTTCCTCAAAAAACTTTTTCTTGGCACTCTCTGGGCTATGATTGATGTCTCACGCCCCCCCGGTAGCTTAAGGTTTTCGGTTGAAAATTCCTATTTGACATTGTTTTGGGGCAAATTTTTAAAGCCTGGTTTTTTTTAAAATTACCTGAGTTAGTTTATCCTAGGCGGGTTGCCGGGTTT
>JAMXBC010000498.1:0-20422 GCA_024138005.1 Lumnitzera racemosa | reverse complement strand
CCTTGCCCCCCGCGATCCTTTCGAACACTGTCTTCACCCCGCCGCGATTTCCCTCTCCTGTACTTAGTTCAACTGAGGAAAAAGAAGGGCTATTTTGCAATTTGGTTATCCCTTTGAAGGGATTGGTTTTTGGGCCCGGGGGAGTCCTAATTTCCCCCAACGAGTTGCCATAATGTCCGTTATGATTAGGGTCATTATTTGATTAAGTTAGTTTGGGGTGTCAATTTTCTACAAATATACAATACATCTAGAGAATAAAAGAATCTGCTCCCCCTAATCAAGCACATGCACAATCCAATTTTCAAACAAGCAAAACCCAAGCTTTCCCAAAGCCTCCCAAAACACATTTTTTTTTTTTTATTAACCCTTTTACCTCAACTCCCGCTATAAATCATTTGATTTTCGGTTTTTTTTTTTTTTGCGTTTTTTTTTAAAAAACGGGGGTTTCAGTTTTCTATAATGATTATAGGTTCATTTTATCTATAACGTTATTGTTGGGTTTTTGTTTAGAGTTGATATGCCAAAATTTTCGGTCTTAAGTTTTTATAATTATTCTAGATTTGGGGTTAGGTTGGGTTTCGGTTTCCATATCGATTTTAAATTAGGTTCTATTTTGTTTTCAAAGTAATGTTTTATTTCCCAACCAAAAAAATTTCTTTTCAATCATAATGTGAAAAAATACATTACTTCCGACTCCAAAATTCATTATTACCTTAGTCGTATTTTATTTCATCGGTAATTAACTTTCAATGTAGCGAATTTCTCTTGAGTGAAAAAATTTTTACATTTTTATTAATTACATAAATTCAAGTTTCTTATAAATTTATTTATATCTTATTATTTGTTATATCAATTTTTATCCCAAAATTTTCTTTTTTTAAATTTTTAAAAATTTAAAAAAATTTTGCATTATTGCCTATTTGTACATAATGTTTTTTAAATTTCATCACTTTAATTCCATCCTTAAAATCAATTGTCATTTAAAAAATCTAAATCATCTTAAATAGTTTATTAAATTCAAATTACGAGGTGGTTTACTAATATTTCTAGTTTTACTTTATAATTTAGGCTCAATCGGGTCGTTCAACGATCGAAACCTCGGATTGCTTAGTTGTGGGGCTTACAGTATATATATATTATATATATTCATATACATATTCACACCTACATAAAATTATATGTATATATATATATATTTACATGAAGAAAATACTAAATACGTACATATCTACATAAATACCAAAATACATAATACATGTATATTATATCACATTATGTATATTTACAATTATACATCATATACTAAAAAATAAATACCATGTACATATACATATATATTAGTTACGTATACATGTACATACATAAGGAAATACATAGCATATATGTTATATATTATATATGCATACATACACATACTATAAATTATGTATAATATACACATACATTTACGCATACATATAAATAATTATAATTAAAATAAATACTCAATATACATATACATTTTATAGAATATATATATATATATTTATGTGTGTGTGTGTGTGTACGAATAAATAAATAGACCTACCTAATTTTTTTAATAATTTGAATGGTAAAAATCCTTTTTTCTTTTTCTTCTTCTTCTTCTTAGTATGTTGGATAAATTTTTGTGTGTGTGTTTTCTCTTTTTGTTGGTTTTTTAAGCTCCAAACGAAAAGAAATAGCAACATGAAATTTAAAACAAACAATAGACAAAGAAAAGAAGGAAATCTTACTTAATCGTACAATTAATGAGAAAAAAGACATTACTTTATTAATTTGTCCTTTCTTCCTTTATTTGTTAACACTTGTAATCAGATAATAAAACATGGGCTATTGCAAATTTGCTGGCATTCAACGTAGAGCAAGGAAAAAAAATAAAAGAAAGAAAAAGAAAGAAAAAAGGAAGAAAAAGAAAATAAAAATAAATATGCAATTTTTCCAAATAAAAAAAATTATATAATTAGTATTTATAAATTAATTTTGAGATTTTATGAAAAATTATTAATCTAATTAGTACTCGTTACATATAAATATTTATGAGTTATTTCAATGTTTTCATCAAGGTTTATATACGATTATGCGTATTAGTTGATAATTATAATCAACTGCGGTTTTATTACTATTAAGTTATATTTGTTCATTTTATAAGTGTAAAGTTGTAGTTTTTAGGGTTTTCGTAAAATTTGAGTTTGATTTCAAGTATTTGTGCATACATCTGATTTAGATTTTTTGTATGTAATTTAGGTTTCGATTTAAAAATTTAGGGTTTTTATTATTTATAATATATTCAAGTTTATAACTTACTGAAATTTTTATTTTGCTCAACTTTATCGACTCCTAAAGTTATTTATAGTATTTGAGCTTAACCCTTACACTCAAATGGCTAAATTTATGAGGTTTACAATAAGAGCAATGCTTTGGATTGTTGTAGTGGTTTTTGTGGTTTTCAAGGTTTTGAAATTTGAAAGTGGTGGTGGTGGTGGATGAAGATGATGGTAGTTTATGGCGAGTAGCTAAGGGGCATTAAGGCATAACAAAGTATAGTGTTTAGGGTTTGGGGACACTGCAAACAGGACCTTGATGGTGGTTTTTGGTGTAGAAGGCAAATGGAGAGGCTTTTTCTAAAGAGAGCAACTCCTCGTTTTAGAAAGAGAAAGCTTCAATTAAGTATGTTTTTGTAAGTTTTTTTGTCGTAATCTACGCTCATTGTGAAGTGTGGTACCCATTTACACTAATAAAGTTTAAATTTAATCTAGGAAAGTATAAAAAATGGAAGATCACGATTATGGGGCCTATTATGATCTTGCCTAATTTAGCCCCGAATTTTTGAGGAAAATGTTGGTTTGAGTGATGAAAATGAGTAAGACACATCAATAATTAAGTCTACATCTTTGATTCAAAGGAATTGCCTAAAGAATAAAGTTTTGCAAATTTCATTCAAGTGTGCTAATATATTTTTTTCCATTTTGAAGTCCGAATTATCCATGATTTAGGAAAATTAGAATGTGTTTTTTTTTCCAATATGGAGTGTGTTATGTGTAGTTTCTAAAACACAAAAAAAAAAAAAAAAAAATTTCGGGTTAATTTTTCAAAATATAGATTTAGAGTACGAGTTAAAAAATTAGGGATACGAAAAAGGGAAAAATTTTCCTTTTAATTCTAAAAACCCTTTAATTCATGATTGGTGAATAAAAAAGGGAAAGGGGGAAGAAGGATAGGTGTGCTTTGTGTCACGGGCGGATTCCGTCGCTCGAACCCCGTGCGGCACTTAGCGTTCTGACCTCATGAGGAAGGTTTAAGTCACCCTGTATACACTCACAATTGTTAGAGAGAAAAAGTAGAGAGAAAAAACTGTGATAGTATATGTATTCACTCAAAAAACTTGTGTGTTACATTGAGGGGAATACCCCTATATATACAGAAAGCCTTTACAATCTAATGGTCCAGATCGATTCGATCTAATGGTTACAATTGATTCTAAACTACTACATTTACCTACCTTAAACCAACTACTATACAATCTTCTGGACTTCTCTAGAACCTTCTAGAACTTTTCATCATCTAGAAGCTTTTGGTGGGCTTAGGCTTTTGGTCTTTGGGCTTTTGTCTTTGGGCTTTAGGAACCTCCTAAGAATGGCCCACTTGAGAGGTCCGTTAACTTTTCTCCCCCGTTCATCCGGCGACACCTCGTCGCTCCTTCCTCGGGGGAACTGTCGATCTTGTCTTTAAATTGCCACATTTGCTTCGGCTGGTTCCCAACTGGCCTCACTCTTGGTTTTCCCCTTCCACATTACCTTATACTCTGTCCGGGATTTTTGCCCACGTCTCTTCACATGTCTATTAGCTATGATCCCTTCGACTTCCTTATCAAATGAATTCCGTACTCCTATTGGGGCCCCTTTTGTGATATAGTTCTTATAGGGTCTTCCTCATCTTTGTAGTTTGGTTTTAGTATGTCCACATGGAAAACCGGGTGGAATTTCAGTTTAGGAGGAAGTTCCAATTTTTTAAGTTACTTGCCCTACTCGTTTCACAATTGGGAATGGACCCTCGAATCGCCTCATTAGACCTTTATGTAGTTGGCCCTTCGTACGTTGTATCAAATTTTAACTTAAACAAGCATTTGGGTCACCTACCTGGTATTCCATCGGCCTCCGCTTCTTGTCTGCAATCTTCTTCATTCTCTGATAGCTCGGCTTAAGTAGGTCCGGGCTAAGTCATGATTTTCCTACCATTCCCTTGCGAATTTATATGCGGGAGGGCTGGACCCTGTATATCCTATTGCCACGGTATGAGGATTTAAGGGTTGCCTTCCCAGGACAATCTCGAAAGGACTCTGCCCGATGGACTCATTTTCTGTAGATTAAAACGAAAACTGTGCCACGTCTAACAACTTGGCCCAAATTTATGTTGGTTAGCCCTAACAAAATGCCTTAAGTATAACTCCACTAAGGCATTCACTCGCTCAGTCTGGCCATCCGTCTGAGGATGCAGGACTAGTTAAAAAGTTTAACTCAGATCCCAGAGTTTTAACAGCTCTGCCCCAAAAATCCCCCTGTAAATGGGCCCATCTCGATCACTCACAATGTTTTCTGGGTAGGCCCCAATACTTTACTATATGTTTCAAGAACAACCGGGCCGCTTCATCCGCTGGGCACTCCTTTGTTGTTTGGGAACAAAAGTCGCGTATTTTGAGAACCTGTCTACCACCCCCATAATTGTACCATACCCTTTCCCGATCGGGGTAAGCTTACAATGAAGTCCAGGGAAACACTTTCCAGGGCCGTTCGGAATGGGAAGAGGCTTAGTATCCTGGAGTTGCCTTGTGTTCAACTTTGTTTGTTGGCACACGGACAAGTTCGGACATAGCTTTAAAATATCTTCCCTCATGTGTGGCCAAAAATACCTTTCTTCCACTAATGCTTGGGTACGGTGCATTCCTGGATGACCTGCCATTTAGAATCATGACACTCCTTAAGTATCTCCCTTCTCAGATTCAAGGAATGGGGCACAAAAATTTTCATTGTCCTTTTGTATATATTAGTCCATTCTCTTGCCAAAATCTCCTTGGTCTTCCCTTCTTGAATTGAATCCATGGGAGCTTTAGCTTGCTTATCACTCTCCATCCCCTCTTGAATTCTATCAATGGGGTTTGCTTTCAGGTTTGCTGATGGCTGCCAACTCGACCCTCCGGCTCAAAGCATCCGCCACAACATTAGTCTTACCTGACTTATGTTCAAGGTCGAAATCAAATTCTGCCAGAAAAACCTGCCATCGAGCTTGCTTGGGCGAGAGTTCTTTTGAGTCTGAAAATAGCTGGTGGCCATATTATCAGTCTTGACCACAAACTTTTTCTCCCTAATAAGTAGTGCTCCATACCCGAAGACAGTGTACTATCGCCGTCATCTCCTTTTCATGCACTGGATATGTTTCTCTGTATCATTCAACTTTCGGCTCTCAATTGCTACGGGGTGTCCTTCCTGCATTAAAACCCCTCCAATAGCAAATCACTAGCATCAGTACATACCTCAAAGGGTTTGCTAAATTTGGGGAAGGAGAAGGACCGCTCCTTTGTGATTGCCATTTTCAAGGTCTCTAGGGCCCGCCTTCTCTCTGTACTCCAAACCCAAGGGGTATCCTTTTTTAGTAAGTCCGTCAAAGGATTAGCTATCTTCGAATAGCCCTTAATGAATTTTCTATAGTAATTTACTAAGCCAAGGAAGGATCTCAGCTCAGTGGGCTTGGTGGGTTTCCTTCTAGTCCCAGATGGCCCGTACCTTTCCTTCATCCATTCTAATCTTTCCTCTCCCCACTATGTGCCCAAAGGAATGTCACCTCTTCTTGCGCAAAAGGCCATTTCTCTATTTTCACATACAGATCATTCCTCCTCAAAGCTAAGAATACTGAGCGAAGGTGATCTATATGTTCCTCCAACGTCTTACTATAAATCATGATATCATCCAAGTATACTACTACAAATTGATCAAGAAAAGGCGCTAGAACACGATTCTAAGTGGGGCAAAAAGTAGCCGGGGCATTAGTAAGGCCAAACGGCATGACTAGGAATCAAAAGCACCTACCTTGTAACACAAGTAGTCTTGGTTATCTCCTTCTGCAATCCTCACTTGGTGATTTTCCCGAGCGTAAATCCAAATTTGGGAAGTATCTAGCTTCTCCCAACCTGTCGAATAGATCCGATACCAATGGAATGGGATACTTATTCTTTATCGTGACCTTATTTAAGGCTCGATAATCAATACACATTCGGAGTGATCCATCTTGTTTTTTTCTGAAAAAGTACGGGAGCTCCAAAAGGTGCCTTTGAAGGCCTAATGAAACCTGCTTCTAGTAATTCCTTCAATTGTCGCCTCAATTCTTCTAATTCTGGAGGTGAAAACCATCCTATATGGGACGGCGGCGGGCGGTCTAGATCCGGGTTCCAATTCTATCACATGGTTACCTCCCTTCTTGGTGGTAATTCTTAGGCAGCATTGGTGGCATTATATCCAAAATTTTCTCCCAATATTTCCCCCACTTGAGGGGGAAACACTTCCTTGACCACTAGTCTCTTCCTAACTTTTAAGGCAGCCAAGTAAGTGACTTCATTCTTCTTGAGTCCCTTTTTAAATTGCATCGCTGATAAGAATTTGGTGGCTTGGCTTACCTTTCTTACTACAGGAACCACGCATTGCGAATTGTGATCAAGTACACAAATGCAGTTAGCTCGTGGTACGATAAGCGCATCAAGCGATTAAGAAATCCATCCCAATCACGAACTCAAAAACATCCATTGGCACTACTTCAACTGCTCCTTTTTCCCTGCCAACCCCCAATACGGAGCTCTATCCCCCTGGCTACTCCAATAGTGGGAACTTCTTTGAGTTAACTGTTTTGAGCCTGTTTTGGTCTCTTCCACTTTTAGCCCCGACTCCTTGGCTGCCATATCAGAAATAAAGAGTGAGATGCTCCTGTATCTATGAGGGCATTGAGTTTTCTTACCTGCTATCGATACTTCGGTATACATCAATCCTTTTCTTTCATTGACTTGAGACTTCATCGCACTGAAGTAGACGAACTGACCCTAACTGGGCCTCATCCCCCTATTTGAGCTTTCACCTGCCACCAATGCCCCCAATCTCTCTTTCTTCGGACACTTTCCCCGGCATAATGGGGTCCATTACAGAAATAACATTTCAACACGGGGTTTCCATCTTTCCCCATCTCTCCCTTCACGAGTTCTTCCTCGATGTTATCTCTTTCTTCGGTTTTTGGTTTTTCCTTTGGAAGAACTCCCACTCTTTTCCCTTTCAACCCCCTTTCCATCTTCCTCCTGTGGTCTTAGGATTAGTCTTCCCAAATTCCATTAGGCCTTCAGCAACTGCTATAGCCTTGGAAATGTCTTCCACTCCCCTTCGCTCCAGTTCTAATTTAGCCCAGGGCTTTAAGCCATCCACAAACATCACCAAAGCATCTTTTTGGGTTTAGGTCTGGGATCTCCAACATCAAATCCGAAAATCCTTTAATATTGCTTTATGTCCCCTTATGGGGTTTGGTGACGCAATTTCACCTTTGCTTCCTTAGCAGCATTTTGAGGGGAGAATTGACCCTTCAACTCTTGTACAAAGCTATCCCAGGTGTTGATATCAGCCGCCTCCTGCGCCACCATACCATGGCTGAGTCTTTTAGATACATGGCAGCAGTACGTACCTTTCCAGCATCTCTAAAAATTCCCACAGCATTAAAGTATTGTTCCCCTCCCATAAGAAGTTATCTACTTCTCGAGCAGACCGCATCCCGCCAAAGTGCTCTGGTCTTGGAATATCGACCCTATGGCCGGTCTGGAGAGTCATTCCATTTGCAATAGCGATTCGGCAGGGGCCGCCCAAATTTCGTCTTGAGATCTTCAATCTCTTGATGATGGCCACTACCACTGCATCAATCTTAGCTTCATAAGCTTCTTCCTTAGTTTCTAAAGGGCCCTAACTCGGGCTTGGAGAGCATCACCTTCTCTCCAAAACATTCCATGCTGCAAAATTCTTCTACAACTCATTCAGTGCTCCCTGCAATTCGCCTCGGAGTTCTTCCTCCATTTCCACAAGACTGCCTTGAGACTCATCAAATTGTTCCTTAGCCTCAGCAATGCTCAATCTGCCTTATCCATCCTATTAAGGGAGAGTTCAGAAGGTCCCGAGACCTAGCCCTTTGCCCGGTAACACGGCGATCGTCATGGTCAGCCAACTCCTCGACCATTGAAGCGTTGTTTTCTCCTCCAGATGACATCTTCCCCCACAAGCAATTCCTTTTTTCAGGCTCTGAACCATTGTCACGGGGGATTCCGTCGCCCCGACCCCCTGCGGCACTTAGCGTTCCTGACCTCACTGAGGAAGGCTAAGTAGGCTGTAATACCTCACAATTTTAGAGAGAGGAAGTAGAGAGAGGAAACTGTGATAGTATACTGTATTCACTCAAATAACTTTTGTGTTACATTGAGGGGAATACCCCTTTTATACAGAAAGCCTTTACAATCTAATGGTCCAGATCGATTCGATCTAATGGTTACAACTGATTCCCAACTACTACATTTACCTACCTTCACCAACTATTTTTCAATCTTCTGGGACTTCTCTAAACTTTCTAGATTTTCATCAAACTAGAAGCTTTTGGTGGGCTTGGGCTTTTTTTTTGGGCTTTAGGAACCTCCTAAGGGAAAGACCCACTTCGAGAGGTCCGTAACACATGCACCTGCTATAAAACATGCTACACGTCCCCCACCCATATGTAAAATGCATACACTTGCTTGAAAAGTAAAGGTAGGCGCTACGAGCTACTCCAATGTTCATCAAGGGTTCAGCCTTTATTCATGTATTATGTGGACCAAGTTTCTCACCAAGTCTAATTTAATCCACTTCTTTTTTTTTTAAACAAAAAAATAAAATAAAATAACATACACTCATGTTACCCAAATTGTACGAATCACATACACACAAAAAATAATTTTTTGAAAACATACTTAAATTAAAAATAAAAATAAAGTAAAAAAATAAAAGAAAGGAAGAAGACTTTTTTCGGGTTCATTCTAACAATACTAAAAATTTGGGTTTTGAGAATTAAAATTACAAGGGACAAAAATAAGGTCTTTATATTAACGATTTAAAAAAAAACAATATCTTAATACTATCATCTATGTAGATTTTAAGAGAAGTCTAGGAGAAACTTATGCTTGGTTCTTGATTTTAAATTCTTAAAAAAATTTTTTAATTTATATCATTAATTAAGTTGTATCAAATGGGCTGTAGAAAGAACTAATTATCTTATGGCAAATTTTGAGCAATGTAGGAATGATAAATTTTAGTGTATAATGCATTAAAATATTTTGTGAAATTGCATATTGAAAATCCAATGTTATTTCTTTTCTTAATTGATTAATGATAGGTTAAGGGTTTTCACAATAAAATAAGATAGGAATATCATTCGTAAGAAATACAATAAAGAAGTAATAGTTATTACTTATAGTTTTTTCAAAATCTAAAAAGAAGATCTAAAAATATATTATGAATCACCAAAGAATAGCTATTTCTTTTCATAAAAAAGGAATTGTAATTACTCATTTTTACAATTATAT
This sequence comes from Lumnitzera racemosa, assembly GCA_024138005.1. Classification (NCBI taxonomy): domain Eukaryota; kingdom Viridiplantae; phylum Streptophyta; class Magnoliopsida; order Myrtales; family Combretaceae; genus Lumnitzera; species Lumnitzera racemosa. The sequence continues at coordinate 10,779 of JAMXBC010000498.1, read as the reverse complement.
CAATTCTAGGGAAGAACTATTTTGCTAACCCAAACATAAGAATTTGTTTATAGAAGAAAATTAGTTTTTTATTTCATTCTCATAAAACCAACCAAACATGCCAAAAATGACTTGCTTGAAAGGTTACGCATAAACCTGTATTAACTTTAAATGCAATTTCTATCCCCAAGTTCTTCATTTCATCTAATAATTTTATAATAAGGAACAATAAAATATTACAGTATTATTCTCATTATGTAAAAATTTTTGTGGCAGCTAGGTCGAATCAAATCTTTTTAGTTATAATCATCAAACAAGAGTAATTGAGAAATCGCCAAAAAGTTAGAAGAATCATGTCATATATGAAATATTCAAAATTGAAAATAAAAAGACCACTACAAAAAATAGTGGGCGCACATGCGTTAAAAGGGGTTGATGCCCATGGCCCTTTGGCTGGGTTTCTGTCGTAAAGGTGAGATTGAACTAGGATACAGTGCTTCCATCGACCACACCTAAGTCACTTGATCGAGATACATGGTTACTAAGGTGTGTAGAGGTGGGTTGTCAGTGGGTCGTCCCTTGGCTTTCTTAATTTTGCATTAGAGTGGCCATTAAGCCATATAGGAGGAGCTAAACTAATTAATGCATTGCTAAAGCAAAACCTTCAAGGTTCGAAAAGCTTAGGGCCCTGCTTAAAGTAGATCCAATTTCTATTAAGCAAGGTTAGCCATGAAGAGTAACATCTACAACCCGTTCACTTCATTGAATGGAATGAGCAAGGAATGTAATTAGAATTTTTAAGAAATGAATAAGAGTGTAAATATTTATTACTTTGTTTAGTTGGATTAACAAATAACTTAAAAATAAATACATAATAGAACTTTAATGACAAAATTTTACTCTTGATCCATTTTCTTTCTCAAGTAATTTTAATTGAAGTAGATCCAAGGGCTATTCAAGAAAGGGTTTAGCCACCAAGAGTAACATCTACACCCCCATTCACTTCACTAAATGGAATGAGAAAGAAATGTAATTGAAATTTTTTAAGTAATGTAATAAAAGTGAAATATCTATTACTTTATTAATTAAATTAATAAATAACTGAAGGGAAATAAATAATAATAAAACTTTAATGATTGAATTTAAACTTTTTAATCCATTTTCTTTCTCAAGTTGTTTTTAAAAGTAATAGAGGGGTAGTGGTGGAAATCAAATTACGAGAGTAGAGGAAGTGGTAATGGTCAACGGTGTTACAAGTGGTGGCGATGGTGGCAATGATGGTAGTGGCAGTGGCCGTGGCCGTGGCAGTGGCTGCAGCAGTGGCGATGGTGGTGACAATGGCGATAACAGTGACGATAGTGGTGATTGATGGTGGTAACGGTGGCGAGGGGCCAGGGTTTAGCGACTTAGGGTAGGGTAGGTTTTAGTTGCACCAGTGGTGACCCCAGCAATTGTGATGATGATAGCGGTGGTTAGAGGTGGTGGTAGTGGCAATAGTGGCATTGGTGGTGGTGGTGGTGGTAGCAGTGGTGACGGTGGTGGTGGTAGCAGTGGTGAGGCGGGGGGCGGCGGGTTGATGGGGTTGAATGATGGTGTAGCAGGGTGATGGTAATGGTGTTGGTGGCGATGATTATAGTATGATGGTGGTTGACAGTAACGGAATAGTAACAGTAAGTGGTGATGGTGGTGTTAATAGTAATGGTAATGATAAATGGCGGTGGCGATTACGGTTACCGGTAGCGACAGTTACGATAGCGGCGGCAGTAATGGGGTAATGGTGGTGTGTTGAGTGATAGTAATTAGTTATTCTATAGCGGCAACGGCAATGGTAGTAATGGTGATAGTAATAGTAATGGTGGTCTATAGTGGCAACAACAATCGTAGTAATGGTAGTCATTATTAAAGTGATATTTAGGTTATTTTGAAAAAAAAAAAGTAAATTTTGTGGAAGAATCGTGATTATTTGATTAAATCAAGGAATTTTTTATTATTTGATTTCACGTAATAGAAATTCCTAAAAAATTGTGATTCATAACAAAAAACCAAGTAAATACGTAATAAGAAATAAAGGGAAAATTGAACTTCAACTCCCCTGAAGTGAACGAAACATAGAGTCTTGACAAGCATAATGGAAGCCATCAATAGGTCATTCATCGTGGTGTACCTAAAAAAAAAGACCATCTCTTGGGTCCTTGGATAAACCATGTGGTTTGCCATAGCCAACAAGGTGGTTCAGTTTTATGTATTTTTATATATATTCTTTATTCCTTAATGTTTTATAATTATGAAAATCATATATTTTAGTAATCTATATTTTTTAATGGTTTGGTTTGTTTTTTCTTCCAAAGTAAATTGATTCATAAAATACAGTTCGATTTCTTTTATCGCTTTGAACCAAACCCTATTTCCATTTAGCAATATTTTGAAACCACAAAACTTCAAGTTCCTTCATTTCAGTTCATGCATTTAACCGTAAAATATAATTTAAATGCTTACATGCATGGCACATAACTTTGTATCATAAGTACTAAATTGTTTGGTAATAATTGGCATTGGGACCGTATAAGTGAATAATGAAGTCAATATTTAGAGTACTTTTTAAGATGTCTTGACAGCTAGATATATTCATAAAACAAGTATATAATACAAATATTAGGTCACTTTATATAAATTTTGCAGGAACCTCTGGTCATAAACAGTTAAATGCATACAGTTTTAATAAGCATGAACTTATATCATTTTTAAATAATATGTTGCAAAAGAAAGAGCATTTTTAAATTATAAGTAAAATACTAATTTGGTTGAGTTTGAATCTCCAATTAATTGTAAGTTTTCACTTTAGGAATCATTCATACTTATCTGCCCCTTAGGAGTGAGGTATCGTTGGAATATGGGAAATATTCAGAAACGATTATAACTACACGATTTTGAAATAATCTTGGCTTATACCCCTATCATTTGGCCCACTCAGCCCCACTTTCGAAGGACGAGTAGGAAAACCCGACCACTCATCCTTACACTAGTAGACGTGCAACATCGGGCTTAACCATTCTCTCCCTGCAAACCGATCAACAATGTAGGGTAGGGGGCGCCAAGTGTTGTACGTACGTTCTGCTACTAGCTCCCCTGTTCCACCCAACTCTTCACCACCCACCCACCAAAACCCACCACCGCCTTACGCCAGCTCAACCTGAATGATAGGCGCACAGCCCCTAAGAGTGAGCGCCAAGAAGAATATGAGAAATATTTCATAATGCGGAGTGGTTATAACTACCTAATTCTGGAATAGTCTCTTAGCCAAGGATATGTTCCATGTATTGCAATCAAGATGGGCAACACCTCCTATGTATATATTCTCCTTGAAGCCTGAAAGGATCTAACCCTGATTCTTGAATCTTGATAGTTGTTATTACTTTCTGCTTGTTCTATCACCATCATACCTCTATTGACTTAAGTATCAAATATATCATTGAAAACAACTCCGATTACCATTAATAATATAAGACCTGACTAAGTTGTTAGCCTAGACATATGAAAAAAATTAAAGGTTAAAGGTGAATTCAACCGCAGTTCATCCAAAGTTGAATTAAAATTAGATCAAATCAATTTTATAGTCAAGTCCAGTCAAGTCAAAACCAGGTTAAGTTATAAAAGTTAATCTGAGTTTAACAATACTGGCTATCATAATGTGCTCTTTTTGCAAATCAACTTTGATCATGAAGCATTTGCAGGCCTACCTCTGGATAAAGACCTTTCATAGCGAGAAAGCAATGACAACATATACCAACTTGGAAAAAAAAAAGAATAATTTTTTTTAAGTGGCTTGGTTTTCAATTTTCTACTATTTCACTTTTTTATTTTTTGTGATTTTTTATTATTTTTGTATGTACTTTTGAATTGTATGCTTTAATAATATTATTTTATTAAATTAATTATTGGTTTGTTTAATAAGAATGTGAGATGCATGGTGCACGAAATTGTTAATGGACTTGACCAAATCCTTTTTTTAATAGTTTAAAAGACAAAAAAGAAAACATTAAGAACTCAAATAAAAGTGTATTTTTTCTCCCTTTTAATATGTATTAGAATTTCTACTCAATTGCTAATGTTAAAGCATTGGATTGTATGATCCTTCAAATACAAACTAAAGGTAATTATCTAATAATTGATATTGGCTACCAAATAAGATAGAAGGATGTAAACCATAACTACTATAAATAGGAAACCACGTAATTAAATCTCTTCATCCAATAATACCTCGATTAACCCATTACATGCCATGTCATTCATATTCAATCATTTAAAACTAGTTTTCATGACAATTTAAACCTACATATTCTGCTAATGGCCATAGCTTAATTGTTACTCTTATCCCAACTAAGTGATAATTGATATTGATTTCGTACTTGAAAAGAGCGATGATTCATGTCTTGACTCATTATTATCCTTTGTACATTTTGTGTAGCACTAATAGCCTTATTATTTACAATCTTCAAATAAGAATATATTTAGTGGAACCAAAGTTTAATACTCCATCTATAGGTATATGAGGGTCTTAAGTATGGAAACATTTACACATATTCATGTAGCAAAGGGATCATGTAGAAGAGAGATTAATGATATTGAATATGTTATATCCTATATTGGCATGTCAAGTTTAGTGTACATAGACATGGGCGTCAGGTCAGTTTGCCTCATGCCCCATACAGGACTCATCTTATCAAGTCTAAGACTCAAACCTAGCCTTTAAGATGTATCTAAGACCAAAATAAGGTCCCACATGGCCATATGTCAGATGTAAGCAGTGCTTGAAAATCCATAAACTCAGTAGGTCTTCACAAGTCTACCAACAAAACAAAAAAGAAGAGGAAAAAACTAAATGTTATAGCGGGTTTAGTTTGCATAGTGTATAGTCTGTGGTCACATCCTTAAGTTACAATATGCAGAAATTCAAATTTGATTTAAACCAAAATTAAGTTAAAATGAAGGTTAAAGAACTTTGGCTCCTTTTGTATCCTTCATCTATAAATAGGATGCAAATAAAGGAGATCATTCACGAGGCTCCTAATAGGCCTATAAACGAGTCGAGTTAGACGGTATAGTGTTGAGCTCGAACTCAAGTTTAACTCTAAATTTCAAAGTTTAAGCTTGACTCATACTTAGAATTTTGAGCTTAAGCTTAATATAATTAAGCTTATTCGACTGTTTTTAAGTCAAACTCAAATACTTCATGATTATATTAATTCGTTTATATCCTTAGCTCTTATCACAAGAGTCTCATGAATTTTGAATCTCTCTCCCTTCTCCTTTGAAATATCTTCTCTATTATTATTTTCTATGTATTCATAAATTATAAAATAACTCGATAGCATAGATATTGTAATAGACATTTGTATCTATAGTGCTACCTGTATTATCTTTCTTGATTCACAACTCTTCATTATGCTCTTGTTCAACCCATATGTTTGAACTTCCACATTACTCGAGATTTTATTAAATGACACAAATTTTAAAACATATCATTTAGAGTAAAGCAGAATGCAAACATCAAGAATACATGTGAGTGGGCAAATTGTTATACAAGGTATACACCCAGACCCTGCTTTACCAAGTAGGTTTTGATGGATAAGAAGGGTCACAAGGTAAGTTTCAAGTAACAATTTCCTGAAACCTATTCCTATAGGATACTCATAATATATTATAATGCATGAAAATTATTGACATTACAAAATGGCTACAAAATTCTAAATTTTAGTTGTTTGGTTGTTTTTTTTTTTTATTATTTCATGTAAGAGTAGTAAAATTGTGTCATTTATTTTCAACATTGTATTTACTTATAAAGGGAGTTATACTTCCATATACATATTTTTTAAAAAAAATAAAAATAAAAATAAAATTTTCTATTACTCCATTTGAATGAGAGAATACAAGTTTCTTGATCATTCATGCATACTAATTATGTAATTATAAATATGACACAAGATTTTGTGCAAACATAATCCAATTTACTCTAAAATATATAATAGAAAGAAGAAAGAAAATGTTCCTAGAAATCCTAAACAACCTCATAGAGCCAAACGGGTCCTTAAATCAACCACGAAGTTATGGAGGTATAAGGTGTTCTCCATTCTCCTATCCAATACCTACCAAGTCTAGATGGTCAAGTCAAGATGAATACCCATTTCCATGTCTAAGCTATTTACTTATTTATGAAGGCCTATTCATGTAACTTAGATAGCTTTTTCTTACAATGGTCAAGTGAGAATTACCTAAGCTATACACTGTTTTTTCAAAATTTAATGCTCACTCTAAAAATTTATCCATCACACTTTTAGATAATAATCATCATAAAATTTCCATGATAATATGTCTTTGTAATTACTTTAAATAAACTCTTGTTAATCAATGAATCTTCATCGTCATACATATACAAGCTTGAAAGTATTTATGCATATATACATAGCAATAGATTTGTAATGTTCATAAATAAAATCAAAAAGTTTAGGTAAATTGAATAGAAACTACAGCAGGTGTTGTATTGCTAAGATTGTATAATTTGGTTTTAAATTCAACAAAAGTATATAACTTAAAGTTTGATTTGAATTTAGTGGAGGTGAGAGTAGAAGAAGCTATAGATGTATCTCTTTAGCCGTGGTAGCTAGCTTGAAGCTACCTAAGTTACTATGAATTTCATTAGTTAGAACTGTTAGAGCCTAGGTCAGCTCTCAACAATAGATGAGCTTAAGAGACTTATCTTCAAATTTCAATCTAGCCTTATTTTTTTTAATGGAAACAAGGCAAAAGTCAAGAAAATTGATTTGTTGAGAAGGAGAATGCAGTTTCAGCAAGCCTTTCATGTTGAATCAATGAGACTATCTAATGAGCTAGCTCTTTAGTGAAAAGTTAGGTTTAAAGTATACGTTCTAGAGTCTTCTGCAAATTTGATTGATTCATGGGTAGTAAATGAAATGAGTAATGAATCATGTAGATATCTTGATGTTATGCTAATCTTGACCTTTAGAATAAATGTAAGATTTTGGGATAAATTAAGAGAAATAGCCATGATGATGAATGATTCATCGTTAGTAGGTGCAGACCTTAATGAGATCCCATATAGCAATGAAAAAAATTTGGTAGAATAGTGAAACCTTTGAACCAAAATGCTAGCTTTTCAATATATGCTTTATGATTGTCAATTGTCGAATTTGGGCTTCTAAGGACCTATTTACACATAGTCTAACAGTAGAGAAGAAATGGGGAAAGAGAGGTTAGATCAAGCTATCAAAAATTTTTATGGGTTTAATTACCAATGGATCATCTCGTGCTCTAATCTTGAAGAAACAAATGAAAAGACATCAAGGTACCAAAAGCTTTTAAATTTGGCAATAATTACTTAATAAATTTATTGTTGTACTGTAGTAATTAAAAAGCTTGGAGGGAGAATAATCAACACACACATTAAAGGATTAATGCATAAATTATCAAATTGCAAAAAGGCTTTGCTTACTTGGAGATGAAAATTATGTACACAATGATGCTTAACTCATTAATGAATAAAAGAAAAATTTTTGGTGGAACAGTGTAAGAATGCTGAGTCAGCAAACCAAGCTTTTGAGAAGAAGTTGCAAGTAAAACTTACAAGTGCTATGAGAAGGGAAGAGATTTTTTGGCACCAACGCTCTCGAGTAAAATGGTTAAATTATGGATATAAAAACACAAGATTCCTTCATCAATCAACACTTATGAAGAGAGCTAGAAACAAGATTTTGAAGATGAAAAATGAATCGAACATATGGGTGGATAGTGAGGCTAAGGTAGCAAATGCCTTTAGGGAGTTATATCACAAACTATTCAAACGAGATGAAGTGATTAGTTATGTAGAAGTATTGAAGCTCATAGACCCGATTGTCGAATGTGAGATGAATGACAACTTATTAAAACCTATTGATGGAGATGAGATCAAGTAAGTTGTTTTTAATCTTAGTGCGCATCTAAGGATCCACATCTAGATGGATTCAATGTCATGTTCTTTCAATCCTATTGGAATATTCTTGGAGACTTCGTGATGAGGCCATTAAAGATTTCTTTGTGTCAAGTACTTCCCTTCCCATTTCAACGAAACAAAACTGATATAAGTTCTTATTCCTAAGATCAAATGTCCTGAATTTGTGTCCCAATTTGGACCCATCAGTTATGTAATTTTTCATATAACATCATTTCAAAAATTTTGGCTAATAGATTACAGCCTTTTTAGGTAAAATCATTTCTTAAAATCAAAGTCCTTTCGCTTAGGATAGACTTATCAAAGACAATGTTGTTGTAGCCTATGAGTACTTCACTACATTAAGCTGAATAAAAGAAGTAAAACATTGTGATTATATTATAAGTTAGATATGGCTAAAGCATATGACAAGATGGAATGGAATTTTTTAGAACTTCTATTTTAAAATGGGTTTTGATGCTCTTTAGGTTATATAGATTATGAAATATATCTCTTCCATTTCTTATAATATCTTGGTGAATGGAAATAGGGTTTAAAAAGCATTCCTTCTAAGGCATAAGATAGGAAGATCCTTAATTTCCTTATATGTTCCTTTTTGTGGTTGATACTCTTTCAATTATAATCCTTTTAGAGGCATAAATGTTGTTTTCCTCTTTAATCTTTCTTGTGTTCTTATCAATCTTATCCTTAAAATTATGGCAAACCTCTTCATTTGGGCGAGTTAGTGAGTTATATCTAACCCTCATTTGAAACCGTGAGCCTTAGTTTGGTTTTCATGAGTCATATCAAAACCTATTCTAAATCTCAACCCTTGATTATGTTGTATCTTGACGCGTAATATCCATCTCACATTTACATTTAAACCCCATTTCACTTCCTATTCCTCATGTCCATTTGAACTTCAAATGCCCATTCGTTATTCATGTCCGTCATGTACACTTCGAGTCGTATCATTCAGTATCAAAGCTTTTGGGAGAAACGCATGTTAATGTTCTTCAAAGTTTAGTTTCATGGTTTTGAATATTTATGTTAATCATTGTTCTGTAGTGTAGTGTATTATTTGTATTCTATAGTATAGTAGTATTGTGTTTTTTATACTGGTTGGAGAGTCCAGTAATAACAATTTAGTAGTTGTCTCTAGTTATAGAAGTGCTTATCAACGTGGGTAGTTGTATAAATCGAGTAGTAGTAATTTCTGGGTCACTATTAGTTGTATTTTGTTAGCAGTAGTATTCATGGAATTGTTTTATTGGTGTTCTTCCATCGAAAGTGACTGCCAACTTCAAATTATGGTGATTCTAAGTTAAGTGTATTACGTGATTGTTGAATTTTCTCTAAGGAAAATTACAGTATAAATGAGAATTTTGAAGTAGTGTGAATATTAGTGGTGATTAGTCCTTGTAAAAGTTTGAGGTGATGTATTAATAATTTGTAATATTAGATTTAGAATCTCACCGATTCTATCTAAGAACTTACCGGTTTACTCAGAGGCCATAGACATATTGGCTGAGGTAAAAGAAGGAACGAGACCAATTAGTAGAAGTAGCTCCATCTAGCTTAATAATGATGAACGATAGCCAAGAAGAGTTACTGAGGCGAAGAGAAGAGAAGACCAACCTAAGTCGAGGAGAAGTGATGGTAGGAGTATTGGCTCTAAGGTGAACCAAGAAGCCTGAAGAAGAGAGTCGATGTCGAGAAGAGGTTTGGCCGAGTAGAGCTCCAACAAAATGGTCGATCCGAAGTAAACCAACCTATTTAGAATGCAAAGGATGAGCCCTAAACACATAGCCAATGACTTGAAACATTAAGCTTAAGCTGCTGACCTTCAGTAGTAGTAGCTAACTAAAGAGTTCCTTAACTGGTTACCCAAGTAGAGAAGTTGTTCAAAAATGCTATGAGTATGATGACAAAACCAAGGTTAAGCTAGCTTCATTATCCTTATTGAGTATGCCAATCTTTGGTGGGATAAATTAGTCACCAGGCGAGATGCCAAAGGAGAAGAGTCGATCATAACTTGGAAGGTTATGAAGAGATTAATGAACCAATGCTTTGTGCGGCCTACCTCAAGCAAGAGATGCTCCATGCTTTTCGAAACCTAAGGCAAGGTCAAAACACTGTTGAAGGATACCAGCAAGAGTTTTGAGACCTTGATAATAAGATACAAGATTATCGAGCCATAGGATCGCACTATTGCTAGATTCCTAAGTAGACTTCGAGATGAAATTACTGTTAAACTACAGTCATTCAACTCATTAAATGAGCTTATCAATTTGGCATAAGGGTGGGAGACAAGGAAAAGAAGGCACCAAAGGAACCTTAAGCCTAAGAGGTATAAGGAGAAGAAAAAGCCCGAGAAGACCGATTGGGAGAAGATAGTCTAGCCGACCTGACCAGGCTAAGACTAAAAAGGTAGAAAAGAAGAAATTGCCCGACGCTTAAGGCTCGAGAAGTTAAGTGCTTCAAGTGTTTAGGCTCGAACATATTGCCTCCCAATGTCCGAATAAGAGGGTCATGATCCTGAAAGGCAAGGACCCAATGCTCAAGTAAAGAGTCAGAGTAACAAGAGCTTAGAAGGTAAGTTGGAAGAAGAGAATGCCTATGTGGATTTGGATGAACTCTTATCCATAACAAGCCAACAAGCCGACTTGAAAGAAAACCCAAGTCAAAGGGAGAACTTATTCTAGATTCAAAGTTTGGTGAATGGGAAGACCTGTTCCATAGTTGTTGATGAGAATTCCCAACCAATTTGCCCAGTGATTACAAGGGTAAATTCCGACCTACCCGCATTCCCGACCCTT
>JAMXBC010000497.1:0-20428 GCA_024138005.1 Lumnitzera racemosa | reverse complement strand
CTTCTGCAGCTTTGAAGCCGAGAGGTCACCCGATAGACTGCCTGCAGTTATTGCGCCGTCTTCATCAATGACCAGCTGCCACCAAGTGCCACCAGAGAGTGCTGCCTTCCTTCAGTGCGTGCTGAGAGTTCTGTCCAGTGCCCGGTGCGTTCCTCTTCCTTCCCGGGCCAGCCCAGTTCAGTTCAGCGCAGGTGACGGGCGGCCGCCAGGCAGCGATGGTCATGATGAGCCACAGTGCCTACTGCGAATGAATATTCGTCAGGCAACGTCTGCACCGCAGCTGTGTTGTTCCACAGACCACCACGCAGCCAGCGCATGGTGCCGATCATGCCGCCTTTCGTGGATGACCTGCCCAGGGAGTTGCAGCTGCTCATATTCAAGGACTTGCTAGAGCCGAGCGACTGGGCGCGTCTGAGCCGATGCTGCTCGCACCTCAGGACCTGGTTCAAGCCACTCCTCGACAGTACCGCGAGTCTGTCGCGAAGGTGGACGGTTTCGAGCTCAGCAGATGCCGTAATAGCGAGCAACGGGCTTTCCTCCGGAGAATGGCGCCTGCTGGAGCGGGTTTCGCGCGGCAAAGTGCAAGCGGAGACAATCTTGACGCTACAGCACGGCTGCTGTACAGACATGAAGCCGTTCCCGCGCATACGCGCCCTGCCAGGCGCATCGCTGAGTTTCAGACGCTGTCCGGCATCAGCCACAAGGAGCTGCAAGCGTTTGCCTACAAGCCGGGGCCGAATGGCTGGAACGGCCGGGAAGAGGACCTTCTACGCCAACGACCTTTCGGTCTGGGCGTGGTGTTGCTGCTGCCGCAGCTCACCAGGTTGACCGATCTGACCTACACTCCGCACCTCGATGAGGATGTCCACCGCGCACTGGTCAACATGGCGATCGCCTCAAGCGAGGCAGCAGCCAAGAGGCTGACAGGTCCACTGACAACGCTGCGTCGCGTCAGGATCCTGGCGAGTCCCAATACGATCATGGACATTGACGGTGCGCTCCCGTTCTTTGGCTTCCCTGCGGTGCGCAAGGTCAAGATCCACGGCTTCCTTGCAGAAGGGTTCTCTGGGCATTGGCCTGAAGACTTGCCCAGATCTCGCGCAACGACTGTCTCCTTCAAAGACGACCATCACTCCATCCGCACGCCTGCCATCGAATGGCTTGCCGACAACACGCAGACCTGCTGTCGCTTCAAGTGGTGGGCTGGCGTGTGCGGCCACGGGGAGTGGATGGAAGCTGCCTTGAATGCGATCCTCACGAGTACGAACAATGTCACTACGAGGAGTGGCGCCGGGAGACAGCTACGCTGCACGGCGAGCTGGACCCGCTTACGGAATGTTTCGTGCCGGACGGAGAGCCAACACTCGAGGGCCTGCTCGACGAGATGCCTGACTACCCTTGTCCAGAGGACAGAAAGCGCATCCGCAACTTTTACTTTGACCCTCCCCTTCGCAGTCACCGCAACCGCTCTCGGCCGAAGAACGGGCGGCCCGCATGGCAGAGCGGGAAGAAAGAGAGCAGAAGAAGCTCAAAGTCGCGAGGCGAAGCGGAAGCGGTCGATCGCACACCATGAGATGCAACAGATGCGCCGGCAATGGCAACTAGAGGTGTGGAAAACGAGCCCTGGAAACTGGACGAGGATAGGTGGTTTCAGGAGGAGGAGTGGAAGAAGGCGCAGGAAGAAGAAGACAAGAAAGAGCAGCAGAGAAAAAGCGTCGAGGCTCGCCTGGCCAGCGAACGGACCGCGGCTGAGCAAAGAGAGCAGGAAAGACGGCGCCTCGAGGGTTTGTTCCTGCAGCAGAGAGCAGACGCGCGCAACAGAGCCGCATCGGGAGCGGCGGACGACCAATACCAGCGACAGGAGGAGAGCAGGCTGGACGACGAGTGGACGTTTGAAGCCGAGCGGATCGCCGTGATCGCCCTCGAGGTGAGTGGAATCGCGAGGAAGCGTCAATCGCCTGGGGACGGCAGAGGGCCAAAAACGCCGAGGCGTCGATCATCGCAGTGAGGAAGGAGTGGGCCGAGGAGGACGTGCTCCTTGAGAGCATACCCTACTGGACTGACGAGGGCGGTCCTCTCGAGACCGAAGAAGACGAGCCCCTCAAGGCCAAAGAGGATGTGCCCCTCGGGGCCGCAGAAGACCTGCCCCTCAAGGCCAAAGAGGATGTGCCCTCGAGACCAAGGAAAGACGTGCCCCTCGAGGCCGCAGGAGACATGCGCCTCAAGGCGAAAGAGAACGAGCCCCTCGAGGCCGAACCATCAGCCTAGATTGCGCCGCGGTTCAACGTCAAGCAGAGATTCTACACCGAGTAGAGTTTCGTCGAGCAGAGGTCGACAGGCTGTTTTGTTTATCATGCAGACATAGCTGGCATAGAATCAGAGATTGATAGCTTCCGACCGTGCGGGCGTGCCCATTGTAGATGCGATGCCGAACAACGCCTTGCCATTCACATACTCACGCACGGACGGGCGCGGCCGGCAGAGGCTCAGTCGACGACAGACTTGTTGTCGGCCCAGCTGGGCTGAATGCTGCGGCAGACGGCCTCGTAGTCGCGCATGCGCTGCTTGTCTTCGAGCAGGCCAGGGGTGGTCCAGAACATGGTCCAGTTGCTGTCGGGCAGCTTCTGGGTGCCGACGGAGCGCTCAAAGTACCACTTGTTGACCGGATTGTCCTTGCGGCTGCGCCAGCACACGCCCGAGGGGAAGCAGATGCGCACCATGGACGAAAAGGACCACGTCTGCGACGCCGCCCGCGCCCTGACTGCGCTTGAGGACTGCAAACTTGTCGAGATAGGGCACCATGCGGGCCCTGCTGGCGTCGCTGCCGTCGTCTGGCACGCCCGGCGGTAGCTCCCAGGTGAGGATCGCGCCGCCCTCGTACTCACCCGCGACGATGATGCCGGCCGTCTTGTCGCGGATCCGCCGGACGTAGTCGTCCACGTCGAGCCGCGGCCAAATGAGTCTTCTATCAAGTTCAGCAGCCGCGGAAAGTCGATACGCGGGTCGTCCAGGTTGAAGAACTGAGCGCCCTCGCTCGACGGGGGCACCCACGGCGAGCGCAGCGCGTCCGGCACGATGCTGACGGGCATGCCCTTTTTGACAAACGTCGCGGGCGACAGCACGGTGCGCTCGCCGGGCGAGCGGGACATGCGCGTCGCGGGCAGCGACGACGACATGATGGGTTTGTCGTCAGCAAGTTGAAGATGAGCGGGTTCTTTGGTCGCCGCGTCATGACGCCGAAATCGATGCGGCCGCCGGCCTCGCGCGCTTCCGACGTGGCAGCTTCTGAGGGTGTCGTCAATAGAGCAGAAGACGAGGGCGGGAGCAGGCCGAGCGCGCCGCTGACGGCCTCGAGGTTGCGCAGGTGCTTTGCGTAGTCTCCGGCCGCAATCTGCACTTTCTGATCGCTTTCATGCACGTGCGACGTCTCTCCGCTGGACAAAGACGATGCGGCGGCAGTGAGCTCGTCGCGGATGTCGCTATATTCCTGCTCGAGGTTGACAAACACGTGAGCGCGGTTCCGGCGCGAGGCGGACGGGAGGCCGCCCAGCGGGTCCAGCAGGATGATGCGATCCAGCTGCGCGGCGTGCGCTTTCTCGCTGTCGACCTGTGGCGAAAGACCGGCAAACAGCCGCGTCAGCGCCAATAGCGTCTGGTTTGCGTCGACACGCACGATCTTGCTCGTGTCGGTGGTGCAGGGAACGACCGGCACGACGGCGATCAGACCGCTGTCGAGCGTGCTGGACAGCAGGTCCGGCACCTCGACGTTGACCTGGCCGCGAACCGCACTGGCCGTCTCTTCCTTAAAGGCCGGATCCAGACTGAGCAATCCATCAAGTCGGCGGGCGCGCACCTTGGCGATGCGCGAAAAGGCAGACACGACGCGGTCGGCTTGGTGAAGGACCCCTTCGCGCGGCCATGTCACCCGCGTCAACGTCGACGATGATCACGCAGCTCAGCCCGAGCAGCCGGAGCTTGGAGAACGTCCTCGCCAAGCCCTCCAGCTCGGTCGGATCGAGCGTCTCGGTCGCCCGCAGGTTGATGATGCTGACGTGCCGCTGTTTTGCCACCGTGGTCGCTTCCGTACCCGGCTTGAACCGCGACAGATACGACTTGGCATCCCGCTTGGTCGTCGTCGCGCTCAGCACCGACAAGAACAGGTCCTGCCGGGGTCAATCTTGGCAAATTGGCAAACGTCGAGGAAAGGCACGCACGCGGTCTTCTGTCTTCTCCCGGGCCTTGTCAGCATTCCTGCCCTGGCTGCGGCCGTTGCTGCTTGACTGGGTTGGAGACGCATCCTGCGGCACAGCCGGAGCTACCGAAGAGTAAGCTCGACATGCAGTACGAGCAGCGAGACTGTGCCGGCGCGGTCTCGCTGCGGCATGCTGTTGGCCGTGCGTGAGCAGCGCTCTGGCCGCCAGCGACGGGTGAGAGTGCGCAATCAGCCCGCCAGCTGCCCGCATGGTACCCGGGCGGCTTTGGCCTCGATCCTAGGCCAGATCCGCCAGGACAGACCCGCCAGACAGACTCGCCAGACAGACTCGCCAGACAGACTCGCCAGACAAAGTCGCCCGACAGGCCTGCCAACCAGACGAACCTCTGGTGCACAACACAAAAGTACGAGGTCTGAGCGCTTCGCCAGGAGCTAGCCGACAGCGGACGCAGCGCGAGTCGGGATCGACACGGCGCACACGGCTCCTCCCCGCGGCGCGTCCACCGATTGCCGCAACGGCACTGAACCGCTGCGGCTATTGCGGCTGCGCCGGACTCGAGGTCTCGATGCTGTCGGCGGTTCTCTGGACGATGATCGGGGTCGGGCCCTGCATTACTGCGGCAGAGAAACCTGTGCGTGCAGCCGGCGATCAGCATTACGGTCCACGGCAGGGAGCTCGGGATAGCTTAGCTGGTCCTGGACGAGCCAGCGCCGCCGACGCCGCCGTCACGATGGACATTGGACTACGCAGCTGCCTCACAGGATCCGACGTCACCCGACAAGAGGCCGCAGTATAAGTACGACGCAGAGAATCTTCGGCACCATCTGCCAAACGACTTTTCAACCACCACCAACGCCTGCAAGATGTCTGCTTCAGCGCTCCTCGCGGACAAGCCGCAGCTGGCCTGGATCGGCCTGGGGAACATGGGTCGAGTACGTCACTGTCAGCTCTTCGAGAGGTCCACGATCAACATGGCCGAGGCTCACGCGACCTTGAACACAACCAGGGCATGAGCAAGAATCTGGTCCAAAAGGGCGACCTCACTAAGCCGCTGATCCTGTACAACCGCACGCTCGAGCGCACGCAGGAACACGCCGACAAGCTGGGTATCGAGAAGACGCAGGTCGCCCGGACCGTCTCGGAGGCGGTCAACTTTGCCGACATTGTCTTCTCGTGCCTGGCCGACGACGCGGCCGTCAAGGAGTACTTTGCGGCCGCGCTCAAGGAGGGCGGCGTGCAGGGCAAGCTTTTTGTCGAGTGCTCAACCGTGCACCCGGACCTGACCAACCAGCTGGCCAAGGATGTCACCGCGGCTGGCGCCCGCTTCGTCGCGTGCCCGGTCTTTGGCGCGCCGGCCATGGCGGACGCCGGGCAGCTGATCTGCCTGCCGGCCGGCCCCAAGGCCGACGTCGAACGCGTGCTGCCCTACTGCACCGGCGTCATGGGCCGCATGGAGATTCCCTTTCCCGACGTTGAGCCCGGCAAGGCGCTGCTGCTCAAGATCATTGGCAACACCATGGTCTTTCACATGGTCGAGAGCCTGTCCGAGGGCCTCAACGCTGCAGTTGGTCTTTTCGTTTGCCGAAGCTCTGGGCAGTGTCTGAAGGGACGCACAGGAGACGACCGGCCTCGGCGGCGAATACTTTCACAAGTTCATTCAGGAAATGGTCTGCCTTGCTGTCCTGTGCGATGTTGAAGAATGACGCTGACGTACAGGTGGCCAGTTCCCGGGGGCGTTTGCTGCCTACTGCGGCCGGTGAGTCGTGTCCCACCGACACGTGTCGACCAGGCTTGGGCCCATAGGCTGACAAACACCCACTCAAAGGATGATCTCGGGGGACTACTACAAGCGCGAGCACCCTGCCTTTGCCGTGGACCTGGCGATCAAGGACATCAACCACGCCAAGGACCTGGTCGGCAGCAGGGGGCAAGCTGCCCGGACTCGACGTCGCGCTCAAGCACCTGCAGGACGTCAAGGCGGAAAAGGGTGCGAGCGGCGACATTGCCGGCATCTACGGCGCCGTCCGCAAGTCGTCCGGCCTGCCCTTTGACAACTAGGTCTCTCGTTCTCCGTCTGCCATTAGATGAGCGGATCCCTTTGCTCGTCGGACGAAGGCTCGGTGGATCTGGAGTGTGGATGCGCGCCTTCCATGTAGATCAAATGCAGCACCACAATTCCCGGACAGTCTCGTCACTCGTCAAGAGCATCCACAGCATGAACGTCCCTTGAACAAGCAGAAAAGTCATCACACCTAGCATTCCTATGTCCTCTCTTCCAGTCAACTCCCACAACTATCACTCTGATGAGCGAGGACTCGCTGTCGCCCCGACGTCTGATCGGTACTCTGCCGCAAGATCACTACCACAGTCACCACGTTTCGACATCAAGGAAGCATGCGACCGAGGGCTGAGTCTGCTATCCAGCCCGCGCCGGAGTGGTAGCAGCGCCCCATCGAACGGCCTGAGGATCGACGGCGCGAGAGATCGACGTGTCGATGCCGAGGAGAAGGACGCAAAACAGCCAGGCTGCCTGGGAGCTCTGCAGCGGTTGTTGACCGCAGGACAGACAGAAAAAGCGGCACAGCGGATGCTTCGACGCAGACGCGCCTCACCTGCCGGCCGTCTGCTCCGGATCCTGTACTGGACAGGGACGTGCTGTACCCGCTGATCGACAGCGCATCTCAGAGCCCAGCAGCAGGCGCCGTTTCCGCCCGCTCAATGGCGCCGCCGCAGAGAGCGTTCCGAGCACGACGAGGACGCAGACCCGGGCTACTTCCAGGTCCACCCGAGCCACAAGAAGAGCGCGGAGCATACCGCCGGCAGAGAAGCAGCGTAGCCATGCGACAGAGCGCAATGGCGTGCTCAAGACGACCAAGAGCGAGCCGAGCATGGACAAGATCAGCACAGAGCAAGACAAACGACCGCGAGGCGGCCAAAGCAAGTGCCGGCACAGTTTGCACGCAGGCCAAAGCGGCCAAGTCGGCGTCCAGCCCCGCACTCACGTGCCGAGATGTCGGCCGTGCAGGAAGTGCAGATCCGCGAGGCCGTCGCGGCCGGACAGCCCTCACAGAAGCCCAGCGAGAAGAGGCCGGCCAAGTCGGCGCCAGCGACACCGCACGTCGCCGAGGACCAGGTCGACCTCTACACCACACGCCGGGCGCGCGATCTCAGCCGCGCGTTCAGAGGCAGCACCTCGCCATTGAGGACCGAGTTGTCGCTGCTGGGATGCGGCGTCAGGCTCGCGCGAGGACGTGTCGTCCATGTTTCGCGTTCCGTACGCCATGGGCTGGACGCGGGCGGCCGGTCGTGGGAGAGCAGCATCCCGGACCACCTGCAGTCGAGCCCGCTGTGCCCTGCCAACCCCAAGCACCATCTGGCGGGCGGCTCGTGTGCCCGGTGCACGGCAAGGCGCGACGCGTGTCAACACGACAACTTTCCTCTGACGAGTCGTTCCTCGCGCCGTCCCTCACGCCTTCGCTCACCTAGAGGCCGTCCTGGAGGCGCAGGCGGCCCAGCGCACGCAGTACATTGCCAACAATGATGCAGATCCCCCGTTGAGGCACTTCTCGTCGGGCGAATCGAATCGCAGATGCAATCCTTGGAACAATAGCCGTTGTCATTGTCTGGGATGCGTTGAACACTAGTGTAGGCCAGAGTGACGATGAAACAAGGTTGGCAGCGCGGATTGGAGACCTGACGCGTTCCTGGAGCCGGCAACGACGCCTGCAACGTTTTTTCTTTCGACCTTTACGCGACTCGCTGCTGTCCCGCAGCCCGGCTGGTGTTCTTGCCTGGATCATAACGGGCAGCTAGGAACGATGATCGAAGAAACAGTACACACGAAGCGACGAGCCGCGCGCCCGACTACACCCTCGACAGAGCTACATCCACCACCAGAGCGCACGGGGCAACCAAAAGAAAACATGTCGGCAGAGGCGCATTCAGATCCGCTGCGGCTGCTGCGCCAGTCAATTGCCGCGTCGGCGCCGCCGCTGACGACGACGTCTGCAGAGGCCGCGTCCGCGTCCGAGTCGGAGCCGTCGCTGGCGCGGGCGACGCACCTGCAGTTTACGCATGTGACGCCGGCAGTCGTGTGCGCGCTCAACGCGGCGACGCGCTTCGAGTCGGCGTCCGGCGGCGCACCCGCGGCGGTGGACCTGCGCAGCATCTACTTTGCCTGGCTGAAGAAGGACGTGGCCATCACGGACTACATCGCCGAGTGCCAGGCGCTGACGGCGGAGCTTGCCCGCGACCGGCTGCGGAGGCGGTCAAGAACTTGGTCTTTGCCGAGAAGCTCGACTTGATCACCTGGCTCGAGGGCGCTAGCGAGGAGAGCGAGTTCATCCGCCCGCTCGAGGGCGAGGCGCACGACGAGCAGGCTGCGCACGACGCCGCTGCCGTTGCGAGCGGCGAGGCCGGCGGTGTTGACCGCAAGGGCGCGCCTGTCGGTGCTCGCGCGCCGGTCGACGGCCGCCTGCGCGAGATTTACAACGGCGAGCGCCGCCTCGGCGACCGCAACTCGGTCCTCCGCGGCATCAAGCCCCCCGTGCGTCCTTTCTTCTCTTCTCTCCTTCTCTCTGCCCTTCTCTTTCACGTCCTTGACTGCTTTTCCTGGATCTCTCCTTTCTCATCACTTTTGCCACCGCGGGGAGACCAAAGAGCCGGTCCAGCTGGAAGCTGGGCCGGAGGCCCGTTGGCAAAGAGACTCTCTCCAATGTAATGTACAGACGGAAGCGCAAGACTGACAGCAGGCAGGACTTTTCGCACGTGCGAAAGTACGCAGAGGCGTTCCTGGGGCGCGACCGGGGAAGGGCGGCAAGGCGGGCACGGCGGGAATCACATTTGCGGTGGCGGGGCGACGACGACGGGCAGCGGGGCAAGGGGGGACACACGGTGCAGCCGATCATCCTGCTGTCGCCGTCGGCGTCGTCGTTTGCTCGATGAGCAACATCAAGGCGTTTCTGAAGGCGGCTGTACGAGCCGCCGGACTCGAGCGCGGGACGCCGAAACTTGTTGTACTGCAGCGGGCTGATGCCGTGATCAACCCGCAGCGGCGTTCAAGTTTGCGCTGGTGGACTCGCCGGAGCAGTTCCGGCAGACTACTGCAGCGGGTGACGGCGGTGTTCACGACGGGCCAGACGTGGCAGTTCAAGGCGTACAAGTGGCAGTCGCCGCCGGAGCTGTTCAGCCACGCGCTCGGCGTGTTTGTCGGCTGGCGCGGCGAGGAGGTGCCGCCAACGGTGCGCGGCTGGGGGCGCGGCGTTACCAGCTCGCAGATCGGACAAGTATCACGCCCACCAGGGCGCGCAGGGCCGCTGGCGCGACCGCGAGGTTGTCGAGGGCATCTGGACCGCGATCGAGGAATCGATGCGCGCCAAGGGCTGGGGCAAAGACGGGCCGCTGATCTCTTTCGGCTACGGGCCAGACTGCTTTTCTAGTTGAGCGACGGCGTCTCGGGTATACATGTACACTATCCTACATCTTCTTCTCATGCTTAACGGGTCACCAGGCCCACCCAGAGCCGCGCCAGAGCTGTCGCAGAGCTGTTCCAGAGCAATGCCGGAGCCGTCTCGGACCCGCGATGAACGGCTAAGCCTTGCCGAGCGCGTCGTCGACGAGCTGGCCGAGCAGTTCTTGTCGAGGGCTGCCCGTCGAGCGGCCCACCCGGTGCGAGCAGCCCCTTCATCACGTCGCCCTTGCGCAGCTGCCGCGCCACCCCGCCGCCACCGAGTCCTCTTCCATCTCCTCGAGCACGCGGCCCAGGCGCTCGCGCACCTCGGCCTCGCTGAGGACGTGCACTGGCCCGCGTAGCCGTTCAGCACGTCCACCTGCGCTTCTTCATTCTGCTGCAGGTCCGCGCGACCGGCCTGGGAGAACCCAGCGGCGGCGTCGCGCCCGGCCGCGTCCGCTTGCGCAGCAGGCCCAGCACCTGCACGTCCGACTCGATCGGGCTCGTCGTCTTGGAGCGTTGGTGATCTCCGCCAGCAACCCGCGCAGCACCCCAGCCGCGTTGTATCCTTGCTGCGCATCGCCTGCTCAGGTCCGGGGCGAAAGTCTGCAGCAGCGTCGTCTTGGCTCCCGCATCTTGTTTTCATCCGAGCGCTCTGGCTGATGGTCCGGATGGCCGTGTTCCTGGTGCCAGGCGTTGACGCGGACGTACGGCAGGACACCGCCACGCGCCACTTGTCCGCTGGAGCTCTTGTCCATCGTGAAGCTGTGTAAGATGTCTGGGATCTCTCGGTTCTCGGTGTTGCAGAGGAAAGGCGTGAATGGACAACGTTCAATGAGAACCCTCAAACAATCGCGGACGGAGTGGAAAGCCGCCAAGGAAAGTCGTCCAGCCAAAAAGCTCCCCAGCTCTCTCGGCCAGCCTCACCGCGACCTGCTCTCTTTACACCCTGTCCGCCTTTCCACTCCGGCCTGCATACTTGCGCACGCGCGCGCGCGCACACAAAAACCTAGAGACTCCCTCCGCAGCATCGGTTTGCTGGGCGGCCACACCGCTGTCGCCGTCGCGCAGGCTCGGCTCCGGCTGAAGCGCGCCGCGTCGCGCCCTTTGCGTCTCCGCCGTCGTTTCCCATCTTGTTGTCCCTCGATCTTGCCCACGAGTCGCGCACGCTCCGAGCACGCAAACGCTCGAGCTTCTGGATCCGCATTGGAAAAAGTCGCGTCCACAGCAGCCGGAGTCCCAAACTCGAACATCTTCCTAGACTTGAACAGCCCGCCCATCTTGGACTCGGGCCTGGAAAAAAAACCGACTCCACCAGTGAAAGACATGGCGGTGCCGGCGACGCCGCAGCGGCCGCTGCCGGGAGGCTGGACGGCCACGCCGGCTGCGCAGCGCAGCCACATGTTCTCCTGTTTCCGTCCTTTCCTAGAGAAGCAGGCCTCGTGCCTGCGGCCGGCGACGCCGCCGCCAGCGCCAGCAACAACAACAGACAAACTCTCGGTCGCCAGCGCATCCTCGCAACTGGCGCCCACGCAGCCCGCAGTCTCCGCGCCGGCACCAAGTGCAGCACCTCACACAGCAGCCGGCTACGTCGAGGTGCCGCTGATCGAGCGCGCCGTCCAAGACGATCAACGACATCCTTGCAGACGAGGGCCGCTTCCCGGCGCTCGACAACTACATCAGCCAGGGCTACTCGACGGCTGCAGACTACACCGTCCCACAGTCGCAGGCGTGGGCGCCCTTTCAAAAGTAAACTACGACTTTTCCTGACCGCATCTTTGGCAATACAACAGGCTCAGGTTTCTACGATGATGGGGCTGTTCCCGGAGTCAACCACGCCTGGATCACCATCGACAACGCCCTCTACCTGTGGGACTACACGCATCCCAACGCGGAGCTGACGGGTTTGAAGAGCAGCCAAATAGCATCACGGCTGTCGCGCTCGTTTGGCCGCGTCCGGGCGTGTTTGTGGATGCCATCTCGAGGCTGCTCGTCGTCGCCACGACCAATGACTTGTTCTTGATCGGCGTCGCGGTGGAGAAGTCGCACAGGGCACACGTCCGTGTCGCTTTTACCAGACGCGCATGCAGGTGCCCATCCGCGGCAGAATGTCTCGAGCATCGTCGGCAGCCCCAAGACAGGCCGCATCTTCTTCGGCGGCCGCGGCGAGGGACGACGTGTACGAGCTGGTTTATCGCAGCAGGAAGGCTGGTTCAGCAGCCGCTGCGCCAAGTTCAACCCACCCGCACCGGCGTTCAGACAATGCTGCCGGCCAACCCTTTTGCCAAGAAGGGCCCTCGGAGCACCTGGTCCAGATGCTCGTCGATGACACCCGCAACTGCCTTACACTTTGTCTTCTACATCCACCTGCGCGTCTTTTACATGCGCGACTCCTTAAAACACTGAGATGGCCATCACGAAGACCTTTCGCGACATCCAATTTGACCTCGGCCACCGCGTTGGCCCTCGGTCGACTTCAAAGCTACTTCGATCGTCTCCATCAGCACGCGCCCGGTAGGGAAGCCAGCCGCATCAGCCTGATGGCCACCCTGTCGACCGGCGCCCGCGTCTACTTTAGCTCCGTCACGAGCAGCTACTACGGCGGGGGACGCCACCAGCGCGCCGTCGAGTGTCATGGTCCCACATCCGCTTTCCCCCCAAGGATCCCAACTCTGTCCAGGCCCCGGTCGCACTTCAACCTGTCGAACAAAACACAGCAGCAGGGCGCGCCTTACCAGAGCCAGGGGGGGACATTACCTCCAAGGCCCTGACTCCCACTAGAGTCGGCCACCGCTTTGGGCCCGGCTACTTTTTCTGTCTTGTTCAGTCGAGCTTGGTGATGGCTGGCGACACCCTCTTCGGGGGCCGCGCCGGACAGCGCCAAGATTGCACACCCGCGGGGACCCTGCCCAGGCCGCCCGCTTTCCCGAGTACGGCTGCTGGTTTGCGCTCGAGAGCCGCGCCGAGGACATTGGCTTGGTGACGCCGCCGTTTCCCGGCGTCCGAGACGCCGCAGGGCTTCGGCAACGAGCTGGCCGTGCAGTTTGACAGGCCCGCGTCCGAGGTGGCCATTCTCACAAACTCGGGCGTGCACATGTTCCGCCGGCGGAGGCTTGTCGACACGTTCGCTCCCGCAGTCCGTGCGCAGCCTCGAGAGCGAGATCAAACACTTTTGTGCGCAACTACGGCCCGCGCCGAGACCATTGCCACCGCCTTGGCCGTCGCCTGCGGCCAGGGCTCTGACGTGACCTCGACGCCCGCGTCGCCCGCGTCGCGACCCCGACTCCTCGAGCACGCGCGCCGGACGTTTGTCGAGTACGGCGGCAAGCCCCTGTTGAACGAGAATTCTGTGATCGATCAGAACACCTCGGCCATTGACAACGTCCGCCCGTCGCCGCGTGCAGGGGTCTAGCCGTTACATTGCGCGTCTTTTACGCTCTGTCTGGAAGGCCAAGATCGTCCCCGAGAAAAACGAACCCCCTCGGCGGATTCCAGGTCTTGCCGCGTGCCCATCGCGCGGCTGCAGGACATCCAGCGCGATCTGACTCGGCTGTCCGAGTTCCCCCCAGAGCAATCTTCATTCATCGAAGGTCTCTCGGGCCGGAGGCGCTCGGTCGGGTTTCAACCAAAGCCGACGAGATTGCGCTCAAGGGCGAGCACCGCGCGCTGAGCTCGCTCGTCAGGCTGATCAGCGACGTCGTCGAGGGCATCTCTTTTGTGCTCGTCCTCTTTGACGACCGCGTCGACGAGATCATCCTGTCCATCCCCCAGCAGTCAAGGCAGCAGATCCGCGAGACCAGCTTCGAGAGCTTGTTCTGCACCAAATCCGGCAAGGAGCTGGCAAAAGAACTGGTAAAGGCAATCGTCAACCGGAAATTGCGCAGGGCTCCAATGTCGACACCGTCACCCCACGCGCTGCGCCGCCGCTGCGGCAGCTTCTGCAGCGCCGACGACTGCGTCATCTTCAAAGCGCAGGAACAACTCAAGCGCGCTTCCGACTCCAACGCCAGCAGCGAGCTCAGCCCCGGCCTGCTGAACGAGAGCCTTCGTTTACTACAAAAGGTAGCGGCCAGCCTGTCGAAAGAGCAGCTCAAGTGGGCCGTCGAGCACTACATCTCTTTGGAGTTTTTTGCGGGTGCGATCCAGCTTTGTCTGAGTGTCGCGTGGGAGGCGACCCCGGCGAGCGCGCGCTGGCGTGGATCCACGACGGCTCCCCAGCCGGAGGACAGCCGCGCATCTGCCTTGCAAGCCCGGAGCGAGTGCTACGACCTGGTCCACCAGGTGATTGTCGCCCCCCTCGACCCGGGTGGCTCGAGCAACCCCGAGTACCTGGACGGTGTATTGACCACAGCAGCCAAACGCCGGCGCGAGGCGTATGAGGTCATCCCAGACATGCAGGACGAGGTCTTCCAGATCACCCTCTACGATGGTACTGTCGCAGAACTCGAGTGAGCGCCTGCTCGAAGTGCGCTCGCCGTTTGTCAATTGGCTACCTGGAGCGCAAGGACGCGCGAGGACGCGGCGCACGCGGACCTGCTGTGGCAGTACAGCCCGCTACAACAACTTTGTCGACGCCGCGCCGTGCAGCTGCAGTGGGGCCCAAGAGCGGCTTCGGCCTGTCGCTCGACAAGCGCATCGAGTATTTGAGCTTTGCGCGCGCGAATGCTTCGACGAAACCTGTTGGCATGTCGGAAGTCGGCCGCTCGCGGCAGTCCCGCCAGGAGCTGCTGTCGCAAGTGTCCGACCTGCTTGACGTCGCCACAATCCAGTGCGACATCTTGTCCAGACTCAAGAGCGAGCCGCGGCTCAGCGGGGAGCGGCGCACCGAGGTCATTGCCGCGCTCAACGGCGAGACCCAGTCGATTGATGTCCTGTTCAACACGTACGCGGACCAGGCCGGCTACCACGACCTGTGCATCCTGATGTACCAGATCGCAGACCACCGCAACGCGGCCGACATCAAGGCGAGCTGGCAGACCTGATCGAAGCCACGCACCAAGATGCTCTCAGCCACCAGCAGTACCCGTACGAGCTCGTCGCAGAGCGCGTGCGCGCCATGGGCCAGCGGCTGAACCTGTCGGACGTGACGTTCCCTGTGCCGACGCTGCTCCCGATGCTGAAGCGGTACTCGCACGAGCACCAGCGGGACGTTGCGCCGGAGCGGTGGGTGGTCGACGTGCTGCTCGACCTCGGCGTGCCGTTCGAAACGGTCACGCTCGTGCTCGAGTCCATGTTCTACCAGGACGACATCCCGTTCAAGGGGCGGCACCGGCGGCGATCGCGGCGGACCTCGTGCACGTCGTGAGCCGCTGGTTCGCGGCCTCGTCTGCCGAGCTGGGCGGCGCATTCTCGCTCGCCGCGGCCCGCGACCGCGCGCCCCTCTTCGGCTCCGACGACATGGCGCTGCAGGTCTCCACCGTGCTGGCGGACATCCTCGACGCCGGCGTGCTGCCGGACGACGGCGCGCGACGCGGCCGCGCAGCTGCGCGCCGCATCGACGCCCTCCTGCGCTGAGCCGCCGTTAGAGCATCGTACTCTTTCTAATTCCGCCGCCCCGGCTTTTTCCCCTTCTCCATGCGAATAGTCCTGCCGTGCCTTGCATCGTCCTCCCATCTTTACTACACCGCAGCATCGCACCGACGAGCTAGGAAGCACGGACTCGGCCATGGCGAACCGGACGACGGTGACAAGGCGCTGGACTGGACGTATCTGCTCTTCTTCGCCACGCACATCCCCGTGATGCTGCTCGTGGACCTGTACCCGCTGTACCGCGCAGCATCCGGCCCGCGGCCCTCGACTCCATCCGCGGCTTCTACAAGACGACGTACGCGGACCGGCTCTTCAGCGACGCGCCGCCGGCGTGGTTCGCGCTGTTCCTTGCGCTCGAGGCCGGCCTGCACCTGCCCCTGTCCGCGTGGATGGTCCGCCATCTCCCCTCTGGCCGTAGGGCTCCTCCCTCTGAAGAGCCCACAGTCGTGAAAGTGGAGCTGACCGGGCAGAACACCCGCTGATCCCGCTGTGGCTGCTCGTGTTTGCGCTCGAGGCGGGCCTCACGACGCTCGTCTGCGTCGTCGACATGTTTGCGTGGCCGGGCTACAGCGCCGAGCAACGCAGCGGGGCTGGCGAGCCTTGTACCTCCCGTACCTCGCCGTTTGTACGCTCTTCTTATTCATAGCGAGACGGACGAAGGTGCTGACGAGCGAGACAGCGGTGGTGATGGGCGTGGATGCACTGCTGCGTCTAACCAAGGCGCTGAACGAGGCGCATCGTTTGCGTGTGGCGGCGGCGGGCGCGAAGAAAGCGCTGTGATACACTGTGCATATAGAACGCAAATAACAGCAAGGAGATCGTGCATTGTCGTCGTGTGCAGTGGTCGTGACTATGTGCAACCCGTCGCCCGACGCTCGTGAAGATCACCAAGAGAAGCGCCGCGCTATGCAGAAGAGACTGAGAGCGTCACTCGAACTCGACGTGGTGCCCGCCGCCCCCGCCCTGCTGCTGCTGTTGCTGCTGCAGGCGCGCGCGCTCGGCCCGCCGCCGCCGCCGATTGACGTCGTAGTCGGTCGTGCTGCCCGCGGTGCTGCTGCCCGGCGCGACGCCCGAGGCCGGCGGACATGCTCGGCCGCAGGCTGCCCGCGCCGGGGGCGCTCAGGCCGCTGCCTCCGGGGGCAAAGCCGGCGTCGGACGGCCGCAGCGCGCTGCCTGCGAATGGCGGCCGGGGCGTGCGCAGGCCGGAATCGGGAGAGCCTGGCGGGGGCATGCCTGGGCTGAGTCCCGGTCGGGCACGTTCGTTACGTAAACGCTCGCGCTCGCGGGCGGCTTCTTCCTCCGAAAGGCGCCCGCACGGTGACGTGCCGCCCGTTGTTCTGCATCCTGACCTTGACGCTGACCGGCGGGCTCTCGAGGCCCATGCTCTCCTGGCTTGCGCAGCGCTGCGGCCGCCGGGGCTCGCGGGGCATGGCAGCCGGCATCATCGGTGGCGAGAGCATGTCGCCTGCTGGAGTACCAGCGTGCGGTCCGCCAAGCGGTTCGTTAACGATGTTGCCGCTGCGGTTGCTGTGCTCGTAGCGCTGTGCCGGTTGCTGCGGGATGGTGACCCGTAAGAAACAGAAGGCGAGTCCTGATGGACCGGTGGCGGCGGTGGCACGTTGCTGCGTCCGCCGGGGCGGCGGCGGGATGGGATAAGGCGGGCCAGGCGGCGAGAATTGTGCAGAGTCGGCACCAGGACGGCTGGCTGTATTGGGCCGGAGCGGGCTGTCGTCAGTATAAGGGCGGTCGTCCTCGTGAGCTTCCTGGATTTCAGATTGCTGCGGGCTTGTTCCTTTGAGAACGACGCCGGCTGAGTAGCCGCTGCAGACCGACAGCGCCGGCGAGCCCGGTGAACATGCGCTGACGCGGTCGCGCACGCCGCCTTGCTCATGTTCCGTGTACTCGGTGTACTGGTCGTCGCTCATGGTGGACATCTGCTGATGCTGCTGGCGCCACTGCTGGATAGGCCTTTGATTCAAAGGGCCAGACTGGGCGCCGCTCATCATCGGCTCTGGCGGCCGGTACCCAGATAGCGGCCTGCCTTCTTCCATGTCGTTCACCCGGCCGACGCTGGACTCGACGACGGTGTCCGCGCGCTGCGGGTGCCCGTACGAATAAGCCTCGCTCCGATCGTCGTCCTCTTCTTCGTGCTTCCGCCGGTTGAACAGCTTGCGCACGGCTGCGATCCCACCGACAGCCGCCGCACCGCCCAGCAAACGGTTCCTCCAGGTGTGGTCCTCGTGACGCTGTGGCGGCCGCGCCGTCACCTGAGACTCTGTGTACTTGTCGTCAAACTGAGACTGCGAGGGATACGAGGGTGGCGCCGTCGTTGTGCGCCCATCCTGGCCCAAATCGACACCTCGCTCTCGCCGCGGGGGGTGAGATTCGACGTCCTTCTCTTGATTGCAGCGACAGCGGCGCCCAGGCCAACAACAGCTGCTGCCTTTTCCAGCCCTGAGAAACGGTGACCCTCGGGCCTGCTCTGCGTCACCGATGTCGCCGTGCCCGTAATGTAGCTCTGGGGCGCCATATTGGCGAGGCCCATTGCGCGCCGCTTGTTGTCCTGGAACGTCAAGACAAACCACACGGTGACAGAATGCTCCCCATAGTGCATACAGCACGAATAGCACCTTTGGCGATCCGTAAAGCGTCAGCCCGAGTGCGACCTGCGCAAACCCGAGCAGCGCAATTGCCTCCCCAGCATTGATGAAGCTTCTCCACGTCAGCCTCTGTTCTTCTCCCCGAAAGGCGAACAACCAACCATGAGCTTTGCAGGAATGTAGTAGACCGTCTTGCCCTGCTCAATCTTCTTGATGATCCCCCGGCAAAGGCCTGGAACAAGATGGCAAACGTAGAGCGCGAGGCCAATGCCGTGGTGCGGGTTCGTCAGGCTTCGCGCCGGGCCGACCGCGAAATAGCCGAGTATGAAGACGATGGTGACGAGGATGACGTAAAAGCCATCAGCGAGATGTGCGTGCGCAGCGCCAGCCGCGGATTTCGGTGGTTAAAACTGCGCCGTCAAAATCGCAAATGGGATGATAAAGAGAAACACATGGCCGCCAAGATGCCGTGTCCCAGGATCAGCTTTTGTGGTACTCGGGCAGCGCCGCGAAACCTGTTGCCCTCCCTGCATCTCCATGTCAGTCTCGTTGAACGGATGGGAGGGGCGGCGCGCTGCGTGGGTGCGCCTCCGGCGGCCAGCTTCCCAGCTGGACCGGCTGTCTTTGGCTCGGCGCGGTGCCGTTTCATTGCTCGTTGCGGGTGTGGGGCGACAGGTTCGACGTCACGAAAACGTGCGCAATCTGCCGAGCCGAAACAGGAGAGGGACCCAGCCTCCTCGGGGGTATAGCCAGCACGAGGGATCGTATTCTCCGGGACCATTGCGCAGTGGAGACAGAGAGGGCTGGGATCGTAGATGACAGAAAAGAGAGAGGACGCACCATTGTAGCGCTGGCGTCAAAGGGCAGGCCCATGAGGTTGGGCAGCAGAAAAGTGTCGGGCCGGCATCCAGGTGCCGTCGCCGACGTGGAGGGTGTTGGACGAATAGCTGGCGGGGGCCGGGGGGCGAAAGGCCGCGGTCGCGGTCACGGGCGCCGAGGCGACGGCGACGGCCCTCTCCATCGCGCCGGCGGCGGCGGTGGTTGGAGAGCGAAACTGTGCGACGGTCGCAGAGGGGGCGCTGTTGTTCTTATGCTGCGGTTGGGGTCTGTCCGGCTCACGCGGGGTCCGCATGCTGGCTGCTCGACGGGCGGTCCGAATGTATTGATTCGGCGTTGCAGTAGCCCTCTGCGAAGGTGCTCGATTGCGTCTGAGCGTGCGTCGTGCGTCCGGTGAGTTAGCCGTGGAGGATGCAAAGACGAGAGCCTGTCGGAGCAATTCAGCGGCAGAGTGTGCGCTCCGGCCGTTGAGATGCGCGCCCAAGGCGGGCAGCGGGGTTGCCACGGCGACGAGGCGGTGGCGGTACGTGCTGCGGCAATCATCTTGACGCACAGACTATGCAAGATGGTGTACGGTTTAAGAGGGCATTTTCTCTGTCTAGGCCGTTTTGCTGAACAAGTCCGTCGTGCGATCGTGCAGTTCCCTTAAGAGGGCTGGAAAGAGGCTGGCATCTGAGGCACCGTGCCCGCCCACTGTTTTGGCGGTCACGGCAAGCCCCCCCTGCTCTCGTCAGCGAGTGTGTCAGATAAAATGCAGAGAGGACTGACTTCATGAGGGCCATGAAGTCTGCAGGGCTGAATCTCGGTGAAGATGGGTTCTGGGCGTTCTGCGAGACGCCGCCGTAGGCGCCGGCGGAGGTGTGGGTGGTTGACGGGTTGAGCTTGGAAGCAGGAAGCGGGCCCTGGAGCCCGGGTCGAAACGATAAAAACCCGGCAGCGGGGGCGGTCCTGAGCAGCTCGGCGGCCCTCTTCCCTGGGTGAGCAACAGGCGCGCAAAGTTCTCGTAGCCCTCTGCTCGTGGTGGCGGCGTTGCGCCAGCCGGCATCGTTCTCGGTGGAAGATCAAAATGTGGGAAGAAGGGTGCAAAAAGGATGTGGTGGGCTGGTGGGAGGAAGGTCGAGGGGACGGGTGTTCTCCTCCGAGTGATCGCAAACGCTCGAGCGTGGCTGGACCTGATAGGGTTGCTGAGTCCTCGTGGTTAGCAGTGGCGGTTAAGAAGGCGGTCTCGTCTGGCGAGTTTTGAAACACCTGCGGAAATGGCTGCGGCGCAGGTGGAAATGAATGGGGTGAGGGTGTAGTTGGTCCAGGCGGAAGGGAAGAAGGATCGTCCTTGCGGTACTCGGCGAAGCGGGCGACGCCCCGGGTCAGCATCCGGTCCACCCAGCGCAGCACGTCCGGGCCGTCGTCGACCTCGCCCTTGAAAGACGGCGATTGCGGGAATGAGCACCGCAGCCGCCTCTGGTCAAAGGATTGCGCAATGGCTGGGTCGCCTAGGACCGTCAGGGGCGCGCAATGGTCTTCACGCGCAGGTGGAACTGCCCCGACGAGGGTTGGTAGTAGGTGAGGAATGCATCATGGCGCGCTGGCCGGAGGCGCCCTGGGCCTGTGGGGGGCCGGCCTGGCCGGCGATTAAAAAGAGATGGCGTAGCTAGCTTGGGTCGATGCCGACATCTTCCACGAAGAAGTGCCCCCGATGCCGACCGGTCTCGCCGACGTTGGGCGACTTTTTGGCATGGAGACGGGTGCCGATGAGACCGGTGATCTTGAGCTCCTTGGTCGTCGCACCTCGAGCGAGCGGT
>JAMXBC010000496.1:0-12500 GCA_024138005.1 Lumnitzera racemosa | reverse complement strand
AAAAAAAATTCCCCCCAAAATTTAAAAGGAAAAAAAAAAAAAAAAAAAAAAGCCCGAACCCAAGGTTTTTTTTTTAAATCTCAGTCAAAAAGAAAGCCTTTTTTTTTTTTTTGGGAATTTTTTTTTTCCATAATGAATTTTTTCTTTTATGTTCACAAAACAAAAGAAAAGAATTAGTATATTTCTTTTTTTGTATACCTATCTAATTCTGGGTAGACATTTTTTTGGGGTCAAAAATTATGACATGAAAAAGGGAAAGACTCCAAAAAACCCAATCTTTAAATTTTCTTAATGAAACTAATGAAGTCACATAAATTTTTGCAGTGCCTTATTTATTTTTGTTTGTGACAAGCCAAAGTTTGAGTTTTTAAAAAGGGAAAACCTTTTCTAGTTAATTATAAAGAGCAAAGCCTTTTTTTTGAGTTTGGGAACTTTACTTAGCTTAGCAAAGCAAAAAAAAAAAAAAGTTTTCGTATTCAATCAATGATCCAAAATTTTTAGCTAGTTTCCCCCATTGGGCTACTTACTCATTCTAAATAATAATAAAAGAGATAAAAAAAAAAACAGTCTTCCCCTTTGAGTTTGCGGTTCTGTATAAAAAAGAAACAAAATCTAAAATAATAGAGATTTTATTAGATTAAATGAATATTAAAAATTTAAAACGAATTAGAATTTAAATAATATATAGAATAGAAAAAATAAAGAATAAAAAAGGCAAAAATATGGATAATCAAAATAAATGGATTTCCATTTCGAAAATTTAAATTAAAAAAAAAATAAAATAAATTCTTTGAAATTTTTTTCTTTAGAAAAAGGAAAGTGAAGGGGGGAAAATTTTATTTGTTTTCTAATCTTAAGAGCGTAATTTTTTATAACGACTCTATTTTTATCGAAAAAAAAAAAGAAACTAAGTAAAATTCAAAAATAGAAAATAAGTTGAATAGAATAGGATTACAATTTTGAAAACTTGAAACGGTATGTAACCCAAACCAACAAGAAATAGATGGCTCGTGAAAATGTTATTTGAATAACTTTTTAGTTGTGGGTGCCCCTTTACAATTAATTCCAATTGAATCGACTTTGAATCGACTAATCGGGTATATATATTTTTTTTTCACATGATGGAGTTTGTCTATGTTTTCTTTACGAAATGTTTTTTCTGGGATTTTAATAATTCAAGTGTTATTCCCCTTTTGGCATTCTAATTTCCGGGTTTTAGCCCCCTTAGCAAAAAGGGCCGAAGAAACTTTCAAGTTATGAATCCCGGTATAGAACCGATGGGCGATGCTTGGTTACAATTTCGAATCCGTTATTATATGTTTGCGCTAGTTTTTGTTGTTTTTGATGTTGAAAACAGTTTTTCTTTATCCTGGGCAATGAGTTTTGATGTATTGGGGTATCCTTTATTTCTAGAAGCTTTGTTTTTTTTCGTGCTTATCCTAATTTTGGTTTAGTTTATGCATGGCGAAAAGGAGCATTGGAGTGGTCTTAGTTCTGAATATTCCCGCAAAAAAAAATTAAAAAGTAAAAAAACGGTTTAGACAGTTATGAATTCCATAGAATTTCCCTTACTTGCTCGAACAACCCAAAAATTCAGTTATTTCCCCTACATTAAAGACCCTTCAAATTGGTCAAGGCTCTTAGTCTATGGCCGCTTCTTTATGGCACCAGTTGTTTCTTCATTGAATTTGCTTCATTAATGGCTCACGATTCGACTTTGATCGTTATGGACTGGTACCAAGATCTAGTCCTAGACAGGCGGACCTAATTTTAAACAGCCGGCACAGTAACAATGAAAATGGCTCCTTCTTTAGTTTAGATTATATGAACAAATGCCTGAACAAAATATGTTATTGCTATGGGGGCGTGTACAATTACAGGGGGGATGTTCAGTACCCATTCTTTTAGTACTGTTCGGGGAGTGGATAAGCTAATTCCTGTAGATGTCTATTTGCCCGGGCTGTCCGCCTAAACCGGAGGCAGTTATAGATGCTATAACAAATTCGTAAAAAAATAGCTAGAGAAATCTATGAAGATCAAATTAGGTCTCACGAGCAAAATAGGTGTTTTACTACCAACCACAAGTTTCATGTTGGACGTAGTACTCATAGGGAAAAATTATGATCAAGCATTACTCTATCAATCACCATCTACTTCTACTTCAGAAATAAGCTTTGAAACATTTTTCAAATACAAAAGTTCAGTATCTTCCCATGAATTAGGTAGGAGTCCTACTCATGGCGACCTGGGTCAAATTTGGGAGAAGCTTTAGGTATTATTGCGGGTCAATCTATTGGGAACCAGGGACTCAACTAACTTAAGAACTTTTCATACCGGCGGAGTATTCACAGGTGGTACTGCAAGAACATGTACGAGCCCCCTCTAACGGAAAAATAAAATTCAATGAGGATTTGGTTCATCCCCATACGTAGCGTCATGGTCATCCTGCCTTTCTATGTTCTCTAGACTTGTATGTAACTATTGAGAGTGAGGATATTCTACATAACGTCATATTCCACCAAAAAGCTTTCTTTTGTTCAAAATAATCAATATGTAGAATCCCAACAAGTAATTGCTGAGATTCGGGGGGGAAACATACACTTTAAATTTTTAAAGAAAGGGTTCGAAAACTATTATTCGGACTCAGGGGAGAAATGCACTGGAGTACTGATGTGTACCATGCACCCGATTTTGGGAAAAGATGATTGAGTCTCCCCGTCTTTTGTTCCGTTTTTCAAGCCCCTGAACTTAGGAAGTCTCTTTTCTGTAGGGGAAACCAAATTCGTTAACAAAACCACCAAGCCATTTTAAAAATTAACATAATGACACCGACCCCTTTAAATTGCGGGCCCGTACTACTGAATCAGCTGCTTTTTTTTTTGTACCAAAAATTTAAAAAATTGTTTGCCCAAAACTTGCTCCCTTGAAAAGCCAAATCACAAGCTTGTGATAAAAAACAGCATTTTTTTAGTAAGATTTGTAATATAAAATACCTTTACGCTTTGCAAAATATAAGGTGCCATTCTAGGATTCCATTTCCTAGTCCCAAATGCCCCAAAATGAACGCCTGTTTCCCCCATCATTTCTTCCAAATTGATTTTTCCAATATCTTCTTGCATTTTCCCCTTTCACTTTTTCCTTTTTTTTTTTTTTTCCCAAAAAAAAAAGCGACGAGGTGCCCTGAACTAAATAATTTTTTCCCGAGGGAAACCCTTTTTCCTTCAAACCGCCGGGAGATTGCCCCGTGTCGCCTTTAAATAATTGTTCTCGTGTATCAGGGAAATTCTTTGAATGCAAGAATAAAATAATTCTCTATAGTGGAAAAAAATATCTCAAATTTCCCCCCCAAAAAAAATTCTTCTTTTTAGTTTAAAGGGAATGTTCTTATTTGACTTGAAGGTGCCTAATCCTTTAAATCCGGTACAACGGGATTGATTAAAATCCCGTCCGGTCTAATAAGTCCTATTTTATTGGGAATTTCTTATTAAAAAAAAAAATCCATTTCGAAATAAAACTATTTTTTTGGTTTCGAAAAGAAAAAAAAAATAGGAAAATTAAGTAGGAAAACAAAATAAATAAGAATATTTATAAAAAAAAAAGTAAAAAGAAATAGAAAAAATGGGAATGATACAAAAGAAACTCTTTTCGTTTTTTTTATTTTATCTAGAAGATAAGAGGGATTGTATAAAAAATGTAACCGATTCTTCTTTTCCCTTGGGAAACGGCCATCCGCCGGGATTTGGGGTTTTAAATCCGATATTTTTAGAACAATCCAAAAAATCTAAGTGTAGTGCTTGGTGTATTGATCTTTTTTGGAAAGGGAGTGTGTGCGAGTTGTTTATTTAAAGAATAGGCTGGCCCAAAACCAGCTGCACTTTTTTCATTCTAAAAAAAAAAAAAGTAAAAAAAGGGAAGGTGATCACCGCGAATTACTTTAAATAATTAAAAATATTTTTTAAACCATGCTTTTCGGTTTTGGGTAACTTGACTTTGATTCTCTATCAACCAATGTGTGGTACCTTTAATAGGGTTAAAGCGAAACGTTGAAATCAAACGTAGCATGGTATTCTTTCTCCCTATGTTAATTTCATCAGAAATGGTTTAAAAAAACAAATATTGAATTTTTTTATGACATAGAAACTCAGTCGATAAAAATTATTTGAAACCTTTTTGGAAAAAAAATCCCCTCTTTTTTTTCTTATCCCAAAGCTAAATCGATGACTAGTAACTAAAGTAAGAAGAAATTTTTTGGATTGGAAGAAAAAAAAAACAACTTTGCTGACTTCCCTTTTTTTGTTTGGCAGAAAAGTCCCTTTGAAAACCCTATTGGGGTTTGGATTAGCGATCCCCCCCCCTTTTGTTTTTTTTTTTGAATTTTTAAAAGATCGACCCGAGAAAAGAGGGTAGGCTCATTTCATTCAAAAAAAAAACGATATGGGAATTTTACATAAGTGATTGAAATAATTGGCGTGAGAGCCAAAGAATGAAAATTCATGTTTGGTTCGGAAGGGTTATGGGGTTTTAAAAGAATCGAAAGATAATCTATTTCATTAAGGTTTATTAGATAATGAAAACAGAGGGTCTTGAATACTATTTGAAAATTCAGAAAAATTAGCGGGGGGGGGGCCATTGAACAACTTTAAAAAACCCCGGGCCTTTTGTAAAGTGGAAATGGAAGCGGAGCGTTTCGATGAAAAGGATACTTGAGATGAACAAAAAAGTTGAATTAATTAATTAATTAAAAGACCTTGGAACATTTAAAAATTACAAAAACGAAACCATTCTTTTTTGAAAAACAAAGGATTAATCAGTCGCAACAAATTTTTCCAACAAGCCTTAAAAGGAGCTTTGGGAAACTCTGATAGTTGTTTGAACAAGGTTACCTTACGTCCATCATGCTAATATTGCATGTTTGGGGCGATTGAAAGAAAAAAATGTTAGCCCTTAAAAATGTAGGCTTATTTTTTTTTTAAAAAAAAGAATTAAGAAATACTATGGAAACCATTGACCCGACGAAATTAGAAAATTTTTCCCGGAAACGTTGAGAAATAATAGAGAAGTCAAGTTAAAAAATACTGGTCCCGTACTTCAAGTAGGCGACGGCATTGCTGATTTTGGCTTGTAAAGTAATGGCAGGTGAATTAGTAGATTTGAGAGGGTACAATAGGCATTGCTCTAAATTTGGAATCAAATTTGTTGGTGTTGTTAAGGGGGGCGGTTTGATGATAAAAAAGGACTCTCTAACTAATGGCCCCCTGAAATGAAAAGGTCCGCTTTGACTGAAATGAATGGATTTTCCCATTTATCTCGGATTTCTATTTAAGATGATAAAGTATGGCAAATCTATAGCAAGACCCGATTCACGTAGAAAGTGCGTTATTGTTCACGAAAGAATACATTTGAATACAAAGGGAGTGATTCATGTTCAACAAGTTTCAACAATACCATTGTGACTGTTACAGATGTACGGGGTGGGAATTTTGGTCGGAGTCAAATATTAGAAAATTTTTTAATAGATAATGCTATGAAAAAGTTCGAGACAATAGTTAAAATTAGCCTTTTATTGGTCATTTTTTAAAGCAAAAATTTTGTAACGCTTTGGGCACCCCTTAGAAAGGACCGGGTGATTGTCGGATTCTGTTATTTTTGCCGTTTGTCCTTTTAATGTAGAAAAATCTTTCTCTTATCACAGTGGATCCTCAAAAAAAAAGTTTTATATCGAATTAAAAATATACTTCGACTTTCTTGTTTTTAAAACTTTGGGCGCAAACACAAGAGTACTGTACGCGTTTTTTTAAAAAGATTAGGTTCGGAATTATTGGAAAAATTCCTTAGGGAAGAAGAAGTTGTTTTTCTTTGATTTTCCAAAGATTTATTTACTTCGCGAGAGTTATTAGGGGGAAGATTTGGTATTTTGAAAATTTGTTTTAAACGTTAGTAAATTTATGAATGAGATTGCTATAGTCAGGGGAAATGTAAATTACCCCTAAATGATAGATAAAGAGATCATTTTTTTATAAAATTTATGCAGGAAAAAAGTAAGGTTGATTCCCTGAGTATTCCATTTTTTTTCGAGTCTTATCTAGAAAAAAAATGAGTTTTAGATGGATAATAGGTAAAAGTTTTTGCAATGAAAAATGAAGCCGGTTTGGGGGGGGGATTTTTGTTCCCTATTCTTTT
The DNA here is from genome assembly GCA_024138005.1 of Lumnitzera racemosa. Lineage (NCBI taxonomy): Eukaryota > Viridiplantae > Streptophyta > Magnoliopsida > Myrtales > Combretaceae > Lumnitzera > Lumnitzera racemosa. The sequence goes on along the minus strand of JAMXBC010000496.1, from coordinate 6,320 downwards.
TATTTTTAAAAATCAAATTTTGATTAAAAAAAAAAAGAATAAGGAAATTATCTATCCACCCATGTTCCGGGTTCGGTCTGGGCAACCCCCATTATGTTAATTTTCGAATTTTTAAAAAAAATTAATCCGTTTCTTTTTTCTAACTCAATCATTTTCCAGTTTAAAAGAATTTTGAGGGAAATTTCCCCATAGATAAGATTCTATATATCTATGCATGGGAAATTTGGGTTGACATGGGTATATAAGTCATGTTATACTTTTGAATAACAAGCCCAAAATTATTATTTTTTATTTTATTATAGAGAATTTTCGCGTGTTGGGGAGCCCCTGATGATTAAATAAACCCAAGTTTTTACCAGACGCAATTTTTAAGAGAGCGGAAAAACGAAACCCTAGGGGGTCTTTTTGAAATGGATAACCCAGCACAAAAAACGTCTTTACATTGGATGGTTTGGTGTTTGATGATCCCTACCTTATTGACCGCAACTTCTGTATTTATTTCCCCCTTCATTGTGCTGCCGAGTTATTGGGGTATTGTGAACCTGTTTTGGGATCTCTACTTTTATGGAAAAAAATTTATCTTGGTCCCATTTTCCTACTTCTGCAGCTTTTGGTTTACACTTTTCCCCCAATAGGGAAGCGGCTCTGTTGATAAAATGGTTATACAATGGCGGTCCTTTATGAACTAATTGTTTCCCTTTTTATTTGGGTTAGCTTGTTACATGGGCCCGTGAGGGGACTTGTTCCGTCTGGGTAGGGCCCCTTGGATTGTGTTGATTTCAGCCCCTGTTGCAGTTTGTCTGCGTTTTCTTGACTATCCTTTTGGTAAAGGGAAAAGTTTTTTCGGATGGTATGCCTTAGGTTTTTTTTGGGTATTTTAATTTATGATTGTTTTCCCAGGTGAGCTAAATCTTATGCCCCTTTCACATGTTTGGCGTAGTGGGTTTTTCGGCGGCTCCTATTCAGCGCTAGCATGGTTCTTGGTAACCCCTAGTTTGACAGGGAAATCAGAAAATGAATCCTAATGAAGGGTTTCAGATTCGGGCAAGAGGGGCTTATAATTCGTAGCTGTATGGTTTTTTTGGGCCGTTATCTTCCAATATGCTGTTTCAACAATTCTCGTTCTTTTCATTTCTTTTTGCGCTTGGCCTGTGTGGATTGGTTTTTCTGCTTTAGGTACAGCCCCATGGGTTTCAACCCAAATGGTTTCAACTTCAACCAATTGGTTGTTGTCAAGGTCCTTAATTAATACCTGGGTGATATTATTAACCGTGCAACCCTTTGGGATGGAAGTTATGCATGAACGTAATGCTCTAATTTCCTCTAGACTAGCTGTTTTGAAGCTCCCTTACAAATGGATAAACCTTTGGTTTTTGTGTAAGGTTTATGAGTTTTTTTATTTAAGGAGCAATAATCAAATTTGATAGAACAAGAAATGGTTATTGTCCTTTCCTTAGTGTTCTTTTTTAAAAAAAAATTCTTTAGTTTGAAAAGATCAATAAAAAAAAAAATTTCGAGTTTATAGAGATTTTTTGTATGTATATGAAATTTATAAGAGAGTCCTTCTTTTCTACTTTTTTTTTTTAAGTTGTTTCTTTATTTTAACTGTATTAAATATTTTAAATGGAAAAAAAAGTTATAATTTTTTTCTTCTTTTATTTATTCATAATTCAAAAAAAGAAAATTTTTTTTTTTTTAAAAAACAAAAAAATTAACCGTGAAAAAAATTTAAATATTTTAAATAATTCAATACAAAACAAAAAAAATTACAATACAAAAAAAAATTTGAAAATTTTTAATTCTTAAAAAACAAAAGAATATTTATTCTTTTTAGTATTCTAAAACAAATTTAATATTAGATAATACTAATGTTTTATTATAGTAAGGGGCGGATGTAGCCAATGGATAAAGGGAGTGGATTGTGAATCCCCATTCGCGGGTTCAAATTCCCCCTTTTGCCCATCCATCCCCTATATCTATTATACATAATCCCCTATAGAGACCAAATTCTTATTATTTCTTTTTCGCCTTTTTTTAAGTTTCTCAAAAGTTCTTAATAAAAGTTCGCTACAAAAGGGTTTTTTTTTATGAAGTGTCCAGTTAAAATTTCTTCCCCATTTTTTTTTTGTAAAGACGAAGAAAGAAATTAGTTTTCTCCCCCATTTTTCTATTATAGGGGAGAAGTCAAAATTTTTACTTTTTATTTCCCTTTTTTTCTTCTTTTTCCAAGTGGGGATAAAAACCCCAAGGGGTTGCGGGTTTTTTTTTTACCAAATTTGGGGGCCCCCCTTCCCACCCCCCCTGGGGATGGTCTACAGGGTTTTTAAATATCCTCTTATACCCGGGCGCTACCAGCCAAAATTTCGATCCGGCTCTACCCCAAAATTTTCTGGTTTTACACCAACATTCCCATTGCCCATGTTGTGAGAGTTTTTGGATTCAACGGACCCCCTCCAGAAGGTAAATTTTTAATGTGGCCCATTTCCCTCTTTTTCAAAAGTTTTGCTACAGCACCCCCTGCTTGTAATTTTCCACCTTTCCAAGTGTGATTTTTTTTTGTTATGTATGGCCCTGCCTAAGGGCATAGCTTTCCCCCATCGTCTCACTGGCCGACCTTGCCCCTATTATTTTGAGGTATATCTAGTTTTTCAGAGTTTGCCATTTGGTACCGCTCTCGGGGGCCCACACCGAAACAGTGCTTTACCCCTAGATGTCCAGTCAACTGCTGCCCCTCAACGCATTCGGGGAGAACCAGCTAGCTCTGGTTCGAGTGGCATTTCCCCCCAAAACCAAAAATCATCCGCTGATTCTTCAACATCAGTCGGTTCGGCCCTCCACTTAGTTTCACCCAAGCTTCATCCTGGTCATGGATAGATCACCCGGGTTTTGGGGTCATAAGCAGTGAAAATTTGCCCTATGAAGACTCGCTTTCGCTACGGCCCCGGTGGGTTCCCTTAACCAAGCCACTGCCTATGAGTCGCCGGCTCATTCTTCAACAGGCACGCGGTCGGGACCAATTCAATTCATTTAGTCTGAAAATTCATGAGCTAATCCTAGAACTGAAATAGATATTGAAAGAGTAAATATTCGCCCGCAAAGTTTTTTGTTAGGTTACTCAATCTTATTCGATCCCCAAAAAGATAAAAAAAAAAAATAAGGATTCGTTAGAAAAAAAAAACACATTATATTATCTTAGCTATAAATAGAAATAATTATCTAAAAATAGAATACAGGTTTTAAGTATATTCAAACAAGTTTATTAGACCTAATAGATTAGATGAAATTTCAAAAAATCCATAATATGATTAAGTTGGGGGGGGTTATAGTTCATCTACATCTACCCAATGAGCCATTTATCGAATTGTTGCAATTGATGTTCGATCCCGAAGAGAAGGAAAGAGATCTTCGGAAAGTAGGTTTTTATGATCCGATAAATAACCCAAACCTATTTAAATATTCCTGCTATTCTATATTTTCTTGAAAAAGGCGCTCAACCTCAGGAATGTTTATGATATTTTAAAAAAGGGCGGGGGGTGTTTTTTACGGAATTTCGTCGTCTTAATCAAACGCAAAACAGTTAATGAAATACAAAAACAAAAAGACGAGGTGGGGGCAGTTCCTGTATAGCTTTTTCGAAATAAAATTGCTTTTGTCTACTATACTATTGACCCCTCCCTTCCCTCTGATCGAGTGTGACATTGCTTCTTCGGCCCAAACCAAGGAATCCCTTAGATATGAAAGCAAAATGGATCTGTTCTATCGTTGATCAGAGATTTCTCTATGAAAAATACGAATCGGAGTTTGAAGAAGGGGAAGGGAAGGAGTCCTCGACCCGCAACAGAAAAGAGGAGGACTTATTCAATCACATAGTTTTTGGGGTCCTAGAATATGGCGCCCTTGGGGCTTCTATTTGATTGTATCGAAAGGACCAATGAATTGGGATTTTCCCCATCGGGCCAGGTCATTTCGGGGCAAGCGGATCATTTTGATGAAAAGGATGAGCTTCAAGAGAATGATTCGGGAGTTCTTGCAGAGTGGAACCATGCAAATACCGACACGAGATAGATCTTCCAAAGAACAAGGCTTTTTTTGAATAAGCCAATTCATTTGGGACCCTGCAGATCCACTCTTTTCCAAATTTAAAGATCAGCCCTTTGTCTCTGTGTTTTCACATCGAGAATTTTTGCAGATAAAGAGATGTCAAAGGGGCTTCTTATTTCCCCAAAGAGACCCCCCTACATCATATATAAACGCGGGGGTTTTTCAAGAATACGCAAAAAAAGCACTTGTTGTTGTTTCATCGCAGAGTGGCTTAGAACAATATTTCTTTATTAATGGATTTTTCCGTTTAATCTCATCCGAAGTTACAGTATTTTAAAATATTTTTCCCTATTAAGGGAAGGCTTTTGGATAAAATGCAAAACATTGTTAAAAAAAAGATGGCTTTCCCGGGAGAAATAAAAAGGGGATTCAGGGAACAGTAGAAAGGTTTCCCAACTTCCCGGAAAAATATGTGGCCAAAAATAGGGGATTAAGGGAACAAATTGACTGAGTATAGAGTCGTTGAAACACCTCTTTCTTCTATTTTTGGCCCTTACTCCAGGGAGAATATGCTACTGCTGAAAAGGGAAGAATTGAATCTTAGTCAAAACACTATGTATGGATGGTATGAACTGCCTAAACAAAATTTTTGAACAGGAATCCCAGAGTATTACTCCTACATCAAAAAATTTCCCAAATAAAGAGGGAAATCCTTTGGAAAATAAAAATACGCATGTCGGATAAAAAATGGTTGTTGCTATTGCCCCAATAACGAATCATTGGTTTAGTTTAACTGAATAACTAAATAAAATAGATAGTTTTTTTCTCTTCGTTTCGGGTCGAGGGATCGCCCTAAATTGGAAATCCCCTATAGGGGATAATCACTTTCCCTTTGACCGGCCTAATTCGAATTGTTTTGTTCCGGGGTGGTTGTACTTTTCAATATTCACCCCAAAGAAGTACTGTATTTTTTTCGGGTAGGCCCCCGAAAGGAAAGGAAGGTGGAATGCAACGGCGCAGATTGAATTTTACCCGTCCGTAGTACCCATTTTTGGAATCCGGTGCCAAAGTCATGAATGGGTAATCGCCCCAAACCCGAAAACGGACATGTAATGACTTTATCGCTGGGTTACGGGGGATTTTTTCCGAGGTTTTATTTTCAATCTACCTTGTGTGATTCCTTTGAAGCGGAGGGTGGCGCAGGGCGGACGATTTCAAAGCGGATCCATTTATTAAAATAGAAAAATCGCCAAGTTTGTGATCCCTGCCGAATTTTTCCAATTCCAAGATCTCCGGGAATCAATATCGACTCATCGAGATTCTTATTGAATTTCTCATTTAATGAGTATTCTCAATATTTGCCTTTAAAAGGGCTCGAACCCCCACGCTCTTTAGCACGAGATTTTGAGTCTGCGTGTCTACCATTTTACCCCCAAGATCGTGAAAGTGAATCGTATTCCCGAAATTATATCTATCTATGTGATGTATGGATTATGACAAAGGTGGAGTGTTGGGGTATTTCTATTGATTGGTCTGTCATTAGGCCAAAATCGGACATCCAATTGCTTCGATTTGAATTATCCGGAGGTACCTTATATTATTAAATTATATCAAAGCAAAAAAGGGGGACAATCAAACCCATTCTCGATTCAAAAGAAGCCCAAAAAAGTGAATAGGGGCCCCAAAAACCAAATAAGGATAGATTTTAAAAAAGGGGGCCGATTACGCCTTTTCCTAATCCCAAATGGGAAAGTAACGACGTAGGGGTCCATATGTAAAATAGTATCTATTTTGATACGCTGAAAGACCCCTTTCATAATGAGAAGTATAGAAAACCCATTCGGCCGGTAGGAATAAAATTATAATCTGGAATCGACTCGATCATCAATTAAGATTATAAGTTCATAACCCCGCCCATTCCCCGGGGGAAAGATCACTAATTCTTTTATTCCCCTTAGTAAGAGGGATCTTGAACTAAGAAATAATTCTAGAAGCTAAAAAAGGGGACCGGCAATTTCAATAATGGGTTCATTGATATTCCTGGGATAGTAGATGCTATCACATACAATATACTCAATTTGATGGAATTGTTTTATCTTAAAGGGGATCTTCTAAATTTGCCGTGAGGTGTTATTTTTGGTTTGTCCTCATTAAAAACTTTTTATTTTTAAAAATAGTAGATAGAAATAAAGCTCGAAGGGTCCCATTGAAACCAAGAAGTATAGGCCTGCCCGCCATCCACACCAGAAAAAATGGAGTTTTCCCCAAAAAAAAACCCG
>JAMXBC010000495.1:0-20438 GCA_024138005.1 Lumnitzera racemosa | reverse complement strand
GTAAATTTCAATTTTTTTGTAACATTTTTTAGAGTTTTGAGTTTTTGGGGTTACATTAGTTTCCCCTAAAGAACTAAAAATTCTAAAAATTTTCAAGCAAGATTTATAAGCCCAGAAGGTTTTACTTCCCCAAATCATAGAAATTTAATAAAAACCCATTTCATTTCTTAATTTTTTTTTCCCCCCCTTTTTCTTTTTCTTTAATTTGTGGTTTTTTTGAAAATTTTTGGGAAAATTTTTCCCAAAAATTTTAAAATTTAATCAAGGGGTTTAGGGGATCCTTAAATTGTTTTTTGATTTTTTTTTTTTGGGGGTGTATTAAATAAAAAAACCCTTCTTCCCAAAAAAGGGGGCCCAAAAAAAAGGGGGTTGGGTTTCCAATCCTTTTTTTTTTTTCCGTTATTTCCTTTTGCTTTCATAATTTTAAGGGTTCCCTTAAAAAATTTTTCTTTTTGTTTTTCTGGGAAATGTTCAAGTAAGGGGGGTAGATTGGGTTCTCCGGGAAAAAGTCGAAAAATCCTCTGAATTTTTCCCTTAGATTTTCCTTCAATTAAATAAACTTAAATAATAAATTTTTCCCCCCCAAATTTTTTTTTTTTTTAAAGTTTAAAAAATTTTTAATTTTTGATAATTAAAAAATGTTTTTCCCTATTTATTAAACTTAATTTTTTTCCTTTTAGTTTAAGAAAAAAGGTTCCTCCCCTTAATAATAATTTTTCCCCAAAACCTTTTTCCCAAAAAAATTTAAATACTAGGGGAAAAAAATTAAAGATTTAGTACCCCAACAGATAATAAAAAAAAAATTTTCCACAAGCTTTTTTTTTTTAAAAAGGCACAAATTTTGCTTTTAAACCAAAAAATGGGCCTCAGGGGTTAATTCATGTAATCCATGGTTTTTTCCCCAAAAACCCAAAAAGAAAATTTTCCCTTACCTCTTAATAAAAAATTACCTTCCCCTTCAAAAAGGGTGGGCCCCCTTAAAATTGCCCCCCGAAAATTTCCCCCCCTGAAAGCTATTTTTTTCCCCCTTTTTTTTACTTTAAAAAGTTTTTAAAAGCCCAATTTCCCTCGCCCTGAAATTTTTTTTTGGGGGCAATCCTATGAAATTCTTTTTTTAAAAAACCTTAATTATTTTCCCTTTTTTTTTAGTTTTTTAACCCCCCTTTTCCCCCCCCCGCTTTTTTTAAGAATTTAGCTCATACCATGGCTTCCCAAAATTTGTTAAATTTTAAACTTAAACGATTTTGGGGGCGGAATCTTTTTAAAATTTTTTTCCTTTAGGATTTTTATTTCCATTAATTTAATAAGTTTTTTAAAAATTTAAAATTTTTTTTTTTTCCCCTTTAATTTAATTTTTTTTTCTTTTTTTTAAATTTTTAAAATTTTTTTTTAAAACAAAAAATTTTTTTATTTTAGAAAACCCCCCCAAAAAATAAAAAAAATTCTTTGAAAACCCCTTTAAATCTAATCTTAACCTTTTTTCCCCCTGTCTTCTTCGAATTTTCTCAAAAATGGTGAATTTATATCTTACCTAATTTTATTTCACATTCATTATTAAATTATTTCCACATCTAAACCCAAATTTTAAAGTATTCCTTCCAAAAATTCCAAAAAATTAATCCTTTAATTTTAACCAGTTAATAAATTCTTTTAGCTGATTTATTAGTTTCTCTTTTCTTCCTTTGTCCACTACCTTTAACCCCCCAAACCCTTTAAATACTAGCCCTTTATTTAGAAATACCAAGCCTCAGAATTTAGGCGGATTTCTTAAAAACTGAATTTAAAAATTGTCCTTAATTCCTTTAGCTTTTTCGGGTTTTTTAAAAAAAGTAAAATTGAAAAGTTTCAATTCATCCTGAAGAATAAAGTTCTTTTTTTGAATATCATACCACTTTTGGTTTTTTAAATTTTGAAAACTTGTCCGATTTAAGTTTCTTAATTGCTAATTTCAAAAACCTAAAAACCCAAAAATTTTTTTATAAAAAAATATAAAAAATATTTAAAAATATTCTACACTAAATTTAAATTTTAAAATTAACTATAATCACAAAAGGGTTTTTAAAAACTTAAAAGAATATTGAAACCGGACCATTTTGGTTACCCATTTTTGGATCCCAAATTAACAAACTTGAGATACCCATTTATTTTATTTAAAAGGATTGAGCCATTTTTTTTCTTAAATTAATTAAAAGGAAAGGTTCCTTTACCCCCTTTTTTTAGCTACCCTAAACAAGTGGTGCTTTAATCTCAATAAAAAGGTTTTGATTTTCGTTGAGGGGTTGTAAAGTCCTAGTTTTTTTTTTTACTTTTTTGCATTTTTTTTGGAAAATTTCAAAAATTTCCCATTATTGTTCAAATTTTAAAATTTCTTTTGGCCTAATTTTTTAATTTTAAATTTTTTTGTTTTTTTTTAAATTTTTATTTTTAGAAAGAAGAATTTTTTTTTTTCTTTTTTTACCTAAAAAAATAATATTAAATTCCAAAAAAAAGGTAAGAAAGTAAAAATTTAAAAAAAATTTTTTTTCTTTTTAAAAACCCGTCGGTCTAAATTATAAAAAGGGACTGAAAATATTAGCAAAGTACCCCGTAATTTAAAAATTTAAGAAAATAAGAAAATAAAATGATAGAAAAAAAAAATTTCAAATTTTAAGTATATTACTCTTTTTTTTTTATCGAAAAAAATTAAAATTTCATTCCGATAATTAAAAATCGCTAGAAAAAAATTTAATGCACCCAAAATCATAAAGATTTAAAAATTTTAAAAGTTTTTACTTGCACTACATGTATTTATGTGTAGAAGAAATACGTAAATCACTTAAATTGCTAAAAATTTATAAAAATTGCCAAAAAATTAAAAAAAATTATAAAAAAATTTAAAAAATAAAAAAAATATAAGAAAGGTTGAGATCGATCCAAAATTGGGTTGTGGCAATAGGGAAAGAAGATAAAATCAAACCCAATTAAAATGAAGCATTTAAAAAGCAAAAAAAGCAGATAAAAGCTTAGTCTTATTAATTAATAGATAAGTTTTACTTTACACCTCTATAAATAGCAAAAAAATTAAAAAAGCTCTTTTTTTTTTTTGAAGGGAAAAAAAAAAATTAGAGAGCATCGAAATTAAGAGAAAAAAATTTGGGTTTAAAAAAAAATTAAAAACAAATTTGATAGAACAAAAGGGCCAATTAATACACAATCACCTGGAATCGAGTTGCCACCATCAACCCCCTCCCAAATTTGGGTCCCTAGGGCCCAACCGACATACCCCGAACTGATGTTTGGGGGCCGGGAAGGGCCCAAAAAGTAGGTGTCTCAAATTTTGTTTTAAATTTTTCAAAAATTTTTTAAAATTTTTAATTTTGCTAGAAAATTAGAATTTTGTTATTTTGATGTTTTTTTTGATGTAAATTTAGGAAAAAAATAGTAATTAAGTTTTAAATTTTATCGTAAATATTTAAATATAAAATCTTAAAAAATTGAGTAAAACCCGGGGAATGAGTAAAACCCCAGCATATTTTGAATTAAAAATAAATAGGCTTAGGGTATGTTTTGGTTTAAATATTTTCTTAGACTCTTAAATGATTAGAAAAAATACTATAAGTCATTTTTTAAAAAAAATTTAAATTTTTAAAATTTTTAAATAATTTTTTTTCCCCCAAAATGGAGAGAAAAAAAGAGTAATTTTCGACTAATTAAGAAATTTTAAAAGACAAATTTTGGTTTTAGAGAGAATTAGATGTTTAAGAATGTTAATTTCTAATGTGGTAAATAAAAACACTTGGGGTATTAAATCAATTAAAAATGGGAAATTTTGTAAAAAATAAGTTTAAATTTATAAAATGTATAATTGGAATTTTGCAATTATAAAATATTGGGTTAAAATTTGGAAATTTGTAATATTAAAATGTATTAAATTGGTTTAAAAAAATTAATTTTTGATAATTATACGAAAAAAGTGAAATTTTCTCATGCGGGAGTAAAATTGGGACACTAATTTGGGTTAGAAGTATCGATGAGTTATATTACTAAAGTCCCCAAAACCTATATGGATGTCTACCCCATAAATTCCCTTCTTTTATATCAATAATGGGAATATATGTATGATTCTTTGAAAGTGTTTTTTTTAATAAATAACCTTTCTTTTATTTTTTATTCTCTATTTTTTGCATTTAAATGTGGTTTTTTTTTCCCCCTTCAAACTTGATTAGGGGCACCTTTGAATTTCAAAACATTTTAAAGGAAATATATTTGTTAAAAACCCTTAATATATAGAATAAATATATAAAATTAACTTTGATAAGGTTTGGATTTTAATAAAAGAAATCATTTTAATGCCCAATTTTTAAAAAAAAATTTTAATTTTGGACATAAAGATAAATTTTTTTGAAAGGGAAGGGGGAAAAAGGGAAAAAAAAAATTTAGGGGGAAAAATTTTAAAATTTAAGTGATAATAATAGGGGGACATTTTGATTTTAAACTTTTTTCCTTTTTCCCCTTTTTATTTTTTTTTCGTTTTTTTTAAATTTTTATTAACAATGATTTATAATTTCAAAATGTACCAAAACAATTTTTTAAAAATAGATTTTTTAAACTCGGGGGGGGGGGGGGGACCTTTTAAAAAATAAATCTTGAATTCTTAAAATCACTTTTGTAAATAGGTTTTTGGCTGAAGAAATGAAGGGGAAATTGTGACTTGAAAAGATAACAGGGGGCCTGCAAAAAAAAAACTGTAAAGGGGTGCCAGGAGGTACCCGGGGAAATGATGGGATCCAAATACTTAAATTGGTGAGATTAGGGAGAGAAAAAGTAAAAGCGTAAGAAACCCTTTATACTTTTTGTACGTGGGGAATTCAAGTTTTTTTAAACCATTGTTTGCTTCATCTACTATAGGGAAGAGCCGGTGGGAATTTTGGGGGCAACTCTTTTGGGGAAAAAACATCCCCAATTTTAAAAAGAAAGGGTCTTTCTAAGAGTTATGTTGATCGATTTTTGAAGCCTTATCCTTTAAACCATGTGATCATTGCGTCAATCTAATATTTTAGTCCTTTTTAAAGGACCCCTTTTTAAGGTCAACCCATGAAAAATCACCTACCCTTTGGGTTTCTAAAACAATTTTGGCCTAAGCCAGAGAGATCAATATTACCAAAAAGCCCCAAAAAAAAAAATTTTTTTTAAATCAATACTTACTAAAAAAAAAATTTGTTCATTATAGCAAAATATGCCCTCACTTTTTCTTTAAAGTGATTATTTTTTTTTTAAGTCCACCAATGTACAAAAAACCCTTAATTTGTCATTCTTTATTACTTTTTTTTTTTCCCATTCAATTGAAGAAGATGTTTTAATTTCATGAAACATTTAAATTTAGTTTCTCTTACACTAAACCAACAAAATTTCCCTTTTTTGGGAGTCTTATTTCCCTTTTAACCAGCTATATTAGATATAATTAATCCATGAAATTTTGATCTATATTGTATTTTTAAAATTTTGATGCCCATTAAATTTTTTATTTTTTTTTTTTTTTGATACTTTCATCGGGATTTTATTTTTAAAAAAATTTTAAAATATATTTATCTATAATAGACAAAAAAAGATCCAGTATATCCCTTTAATATCTAACTTAAAAAATATTTTAAAAACCCAAAAGACAATGCTACCTTTTTTTTGTTAAAAAAACCAAGTGATAGTAAAAAAAAGGTTTTAGTTTAGGAATAAAATAAATAGAAAAAAATTAAATTTTTTCAAAAGGGAATTTAAAATTATTTAGACTCGAAATTGGGGATTATATAAATATATAATATAGGGAAAGATAATAAAGAAAATTTGATTTTTTAAACCCTTGTAAATTTTTTGGAAAAAAAAATACAATGAAAACCCTTTTTTGTCAATAAAACAAGTGATTATAAAGCATATTTTTGGGTTTTAAAAAAAAATAAAGGGGAATAAAATTTAAAAAATTCCTCATAAAAAACGGGGGCAAAAATACAAAGTATTTTACAAACCCAACCCAAATTGTGAAATCAAGAAATTTCATCCATTTTCCTTTTTTGGGTTAAAGGAAATTTTTCAATTAAAAGGGCAACAACTTAAAACCCAAAACTAGGTTTGTGCAATGGAGAACACTGTTTTTTCCCAAAAGACTAAAACTTCTAACTAATCCCCCTCCCCCCTAAATTTTTGGGGACCTCTCCCCCGGGGCCTTAGTTCGGCTAAAGAAAAGGGAAAATACCTTTTGGGGCTATCCTCTTTACCCTTTTTAAAAACTTTTGGTTTTTAAAGTTGGAGAATTCTAATGACCCCTTAAAATAGGTTCCAATGCATTAAAAATTTTAAGGGATTTGGGTCGTTTAGGATTGGGGTTCGTTTTATATTAAAAAAACCCAATTCCAAAACCAAATCCAATCATAAAAAATATCTACCAAAACTTTGGGAATTTCAGCACAAAAAAAAATCAGATATCAAGCCATCATAAAACATTTTAACAGTCAAAAACATATACAATTTTAAGTTTTTCGAATTTCAAAATATTATTTTCAAATACAGTGAAATTTAAACCTAACTTCCCTAAAATCCTTGGGTCACTTTGCCCCAATTATTCCCAGTTACTCTTTTCCCTGAACTTAAAATAAAAAATTACTTTTTTTTAGTTTTTAAAACCCTTAAATGATATAAAAATTCAAGTTTTTCGATTTAACTCAATTCTTTTTATTTTATTTTATTATTTACTAATGATTCATTCTATGTTATTTTTCGGGGTTAAATTTTTTCCCAAATTTGATTTAAAGTTCAAGCCCCTAAACCACCCCTTAACTAAAAATAAATCCTAAAATCATTTATCCCAAAATTTTACTTTAAAATTTACATCAACCCTCGGTATCTTAATATCATGAAAGGGTTTTTTTAATTTAGTATTATAACTCACTCGATACATCAAATTTTCCAAAATTAGGGGACCAAGTTTACTCCCGACATGAGAAAATTCACATTTTTTCTTTTAATTTTATTTTAAAATTTTTTTTTAATCCCAAATTTTAATACATTTTTAAATTTAAAATCTTTAAAGATTTCCAAATTTTAAAAACCCAAAAATTTTATAATTGCCCAAAATTTCCCCAATTATACTTTTTTAATCTTTAAAATCTATATTTATTACAAAATTCCCTTTTTAAAATTAAATTTAAAAATATCCAATGCTATGATTATTTTTACCACATTAAAAATTAACATTCTTAAACATCTAATTACCCCTCAAAACCAAAATTTTTTTCTTTTAATTTTTTAAATTAGCCCAAAAAATTAAACCCCATTTTTCTTTTCCATTTTGGGGAAAAAAAAAATTATTTAAAAAAAATTTTTGAAAAATTTTTTAAAAAAATAACTTTATAGAAATTGTTCTATATCATTTAAGTAGTCTATAGAAAATTTTAAACTCAAAATTTAAAACTCCAAGCCTTTTTATTTTTAATTCTAAAATTGCCTGGGTTTTTTAAACTAAATTTTTCCTCGGTTTCCCTAAATTTTCTTAAGCATTTTAAAATTTAATATTTTACAGAAAAATTTAAAAATTTAAATTTAAACTTTTTTTTTCCCTAAATTTACAAAACAAAAAAAACATCAAAATAAAAAAAATTCAAAATTTTCTGGGCCCAAAATTAATAATTTTTAAAAAATTTTTGTAAAATGAACAAAATTTGAGACTAAACCTACTTTTTTAGGTTTCCCCTTGGCCCCCAAACATCATTTCGGGGTTAGTCGGTTGGCCAAAGGGCGACCCCAAATTGGAGGGGGGTTTATGGTGGAAACCCTCGATTCCAGGTGATTGTGATATTGGGTTTTGGGGGCCTATTTGGGCTTCTTTTTACGAAAATTTGTGTAATTTTTTTAAAACCCTAATTTTTTTCCCCCTCTTAATTTTCGATGCTCTTTTTTTTTTTTTTTTTTTTCCATTTCCCAAAAAACCCAAAATTTGAGTTTTTTTTAAATTTTTTTTGCTATTTAAAAGAGGGAAAAGGGAAAAATCTTATCTATTAATTAATAAGACTAAGCTTTATCTCTTTCTTTTTCCCTTTTTAAGTGTTTTCATTTTAATTGGTTCAATTTTTTCTTTTTTTCCCCTAGTTGCCAAAACCCCAAATTTTTTGGATCGATCTAAACCTTTCTTATATTTTTTTTTATTTTTTTTTTTTTTTTTAAATAATTTTTTTTAAATTTAATTTGGAAAATTTCTATAAATTTCGAGCAATTTAAGTGATTTCACGAAAATTTCTTCTACACATAAATACAGGGGGAGTGCAAGTTCATTTTTAAAAAAATTATTTAGGCATTCAAAGATTTTTGGTGTGGCAATAATTTATCTCTAGCAATTTTTGGTTAATTATGGGGAAATAAATTTTTATGTTTTTTTTCGAAAAAAAAACGAGTAAAATATTTAAAAATTTTTAAAAAATTTTATTTTCTTTTTCATTTTAAATTACTTATTTTTTTTAAATTTTAAACTTACGGGTTTCATTTCCCTGCTAATTTTTTTCGCCCTTATTTAAAATTTTTTAAACTCATCGGATTTTTTAAACCCGATCGTCCTAAACTTTTTAAAACAAAGTTTGATCTTCCCTTTAAACATAGCTTATATTTTAGGTTTACACATAAAATTAAATTATGGAAAGGTAAAAATAAGATAAATTATTAAAATTTTTAAAACAACTAAAATAACAAAAAAAATAAAAAAAAAAAAAACATAAAAATTAATTAAAAACTCAAAAAAAATTTTGGGACAAAGAAGAAGGGTTTTTGGGAAAGGGGGCCAGGGGCCAATTAGAAATGGAGAATAGAGTTTAAACCAATAAAAGATGACCAACAAAAACAAAAAAGGGGGAAACTAAGGACACTTAGAAATTTAAAAAATTTCAAAAAAAAAATTAAAAACCCTTTTTCATAAAAAAATTAGAAAGGACCCCTCCCAAAAAACTTATTTTAGTTTATTTTAAGAAGCAAGAAAAAAATAGGGAGAGGGAAAAATGAGAGAAACCAATTTTAAAAAAAAATTTAAAAAAAATTTATAGCAAAATTTAAAGGGGTCATAAAGTAAACCTATAACAAACGATAATTTGGGGAAATAAACGGCCATCACCTTTAGATGGTAACCCAAATTTCCCTAGGGCCAGTTTGTAACCACATGGTCAGAGATAGAAATATCGATGATTCCAAATCCTATTTTATTTTTTTTTAATTTTAAATTAAAAATAAAAATAATTATAAAAATTTTATGAAATTTAGATTATAAAATTTTTTTTGTATATAGGTTTTAAAAAAAAAATATTTTTTTTTAAAAAATTAGGTCTTGAAATATACCCCAATTTTAAAAAAATATTTTAAAAAACTCAAAACCGTTTTTTTCCGTACAAATTTTAAAAAACCCTTAAATAATTTTATTTTTTTAAACTTCAAAATTTTTATGTAAACTATTTAAGATGAACATTAAAGTGTTATGAAAATTTTTGGCAAAAATTTCTAATTTTCTAAATTTTTTTTTAAATTTTTTAAGCTTCCAAAATCATGCAAAAAAAGGGAAATTAATGGACTAATTTTGTAATTTAAGATTAATTTTTTAAAATTTTTTCCGATTTAAACCCAAAAATAATTTGATACCCTTTGGGTTTGAAAATTTTTCCTGATATAGGATGGGAAAATTTGGGGGGATTTTTGGGGGTGTTAATTGTATGTGTTTTTTGCATATTGGGAAATAAAACAAGGGTAAAAGTGAAAAAATTCAGCAAATTTTTTGTTTTTTTAAGGGTTTAAACTAGGTAAAAATTTTGATTTAAAAAATTTTAAAAAGTTTTTGAGAATTAGTTGTGATAAGAGATAATATTTGAAGTGCCCAAAAAAAGTTAAAATGGCAAATTATGTACATTTGGGTTTAAAAATTTGGGATAAAATGTAAATTTTGGAAATTAACGAAGAAAAATATTAGGAAAAAATTGATAAATGATAAAAAAAATTTAACAATAAATTTGTTTAAAAATAAAAATTTTTGGGAAAAATATATGAAAATTATAAATTTTTTCCCTCCCATCAAAAATTTAAATTCAATTTAAAATTTAAACATTAGAATGTTTTAAATACAAAATATAAATTGGGTTTAAAAGGACTAAAAAAAAAAATTTTAAAAGATCCCCAAATGTAATATAAATTTTTTTCCCACATAATGTTTGGGAAAAGAGTTCCAAAATTCATAATAATACCCATAATAAAAACTAAATTTAGAAAGCAAAATCAGGAAACGGATTCCAAAACAAACCTTACGATAAATCAATAATAAGTAAATAAATAAAACCCCTACACTTAAAAATCGAGAAAAAAAAAAATAAAAATTTTAAGCCTATATATGAAAAGGATATAAATACAAAAATAGTTTTTAAAATTTTTAAAAGGAAAACAGGGAAACCATTGACCTGTAATGAGTCGAGTAAGTATATACTTTAAATTATATTTTGAGTACTTTTCAGAGCAATCGGGGGTTTAAGATTATACTTTTTTTTTGAAACTTGAAAATATTTTTAAAATTGCGATGTTTTGTTATGAAATTTTCTTTAATATACGTATATTAAAAAGTTTTATTGGCTAGTTTTTTAACTTTTTTGGGGTATTATGTGATAAAAACTTACCCACCTTAACTAAAATTTAAATAATAAAACGGCTTAAAAAATTAATCAACAACCCTTTCAACCCTTTAAAGGGGAGATGTTTAAGTTTTTTAAATTTCAAAACCCAAAACCTCTTCGAAAGAAATAGGCTTGATAGTATAATTAGCCCCCTTTTTATCCTTATTTGAACAAAGTAACAAAAAGAAAGTCGGGGGAAAATAAAAAGGGCAATGGTTAAAAGGGTGGGTTTGGGGAACCCTTATTTTTCGTTTGGGGCTATTGATAGGGTGCGCTAAACTCCTAAATTTTTGGTTTAAAAAGCAAGTGAAATTTTTTTTTAATTTTTCATAAACGGACCAAATAACTTCATGTGATGCATTTGTTTGTTGCACTATTTTTAAAAAACCGACAATAACCCTTTTTTGAGCTTGATTTTTAAATTTTTTAAGTCTCCATCCCAATTTACTGGCTTTTGGGTTTTTTACTCACATTCTTAAGATATTGTAAGTACAGTTAGGAAGTGCCAAAAAAATTTTTTTGAAGCTAAAAACCTTTTAAAGACCATGGGGATGACTTTTAGAATTGAAAAATAAAATATATTTTTTTAAAGGTTTGGGAAAGCTGTTACTTTAGAATCTTCCCATTTTCTAATAAAGATTATTTAGATAATGTAATGCTATGAAATCATGTAACTTTAAAATTATAATATTTGAATTTAGTATATATTTTTCATACTTTTTTTAGGTAAATAACTTTTTAATTTTAAACCGTTTATTTCCCCAAAAGTGGCTTATTTTGAAGACCCCTTTATTAAATCAAGTCTAAAAAAAGGTTTGTAAAGTAAAATTTCCCTTTTTTAAATAGTTTACAAAAAAGGGAGTTTGTCACGACTCTCCCACTTCAGAACGTGACGTATGGATTTTTAAATTTAAAAACCCCAAAGGGAAAGTTATTACTTTGAAACAATTTGTGAACCTCCGAGAGGAAATTCAAATAACATAAAAAAATTTTTGGGGTTCCCAAGCAAAATTGCTTTTGATTTTAAATTTTAAGGGACAAAAAGGGTAGAAGGAAAATAAAAGATTAGATGATCAAATTGATAGGCTAATTGCGACTATTTTGGGACTTTTACAAATTTAAAAAATTAAAAAGGGAACGTATCAATATGAAAAAAAATTTTTTTTTTAAATTTAACCAATTTTCATGAGTTAAAAAACAAAAGAGACAATTTATAATGCAGGGGGAAATATGCCCTCCCTTTAAAACTAAACTTTTTTCTAATAATGAAACCCTTTAATCACTAAAAAAAGCTAAATATAGGGGGAAACTAAATTGTCAAAATTTAAATTTAAAAAAAAATAACTGAAAACTTAAATAACAAAATAGCACCAAAACCCTAAAAAAAAAATAAATAATTTGAGTTTCTTAATAATTTAAAAATCAAAAATTTTCATTTTTATATGGTCAAAAAGGCCCTTTTTGGGGTAAATCCTTTTTGGTTTTCATCATTTCTTTTTTGGCTTTTGAAAAAAAATTTACCTTTGTTAAAGAATTAATATTAACTTTTTTGCTATAAATGGTATAGCTCAATCCTGTAAAACTCAAATTTTGTAACCATATAACAACTAAAAGTAAATAGTCTATCCATTTTAAAAAGGGAAATTTCTTGCCAACTTTTTGTGGGTTTAAAATTTTTAGTAACCCTTTTTCAAACCTCTTCTTTTTTTTCCTCTTAGTGGTGGAAACATATGGGAAAAAAATTTAAAGGGAAACGGGCTAGTAGAAGCTCTAAAAAAGCACTTCGTTTATCTTCTTTAGAAAATTTTAAAATCCAATTTAAACTTGGCATTTATTTTTGCTAAAGAACCTTGAGAGAAACTTTTTTGGTCTAACCTGCAATAGGGCCCAAACCCTCAAACCCCCCCTTTTTAAAGATAGCTTTGATAGACATTTATATAGCCCCTTTTTTTTAAAAATTTAATTTTTTAAAAATTTAAAAATTTTTCATAAATTTCCACAATACGTTACAAATATAGTAGCAAAGATTTTAAAGGTTTAAAGTGGGAGTAAGGGAAAAAATAAAAACTATACACTTATGCTATTGAATTCCCCTAAGAATTAAAATTTAATTTTGTGTAATTTTGAAGCAAATTTCTCTAATTTTTGTGTTAAAGTCCTATATGCTGGGCCCAAAATGAAGGAATCAAAATTTTCCTCCCAAGTTTAACATTTGAAAAAAACAAACTTATAAGAAGGACTAATTTTTATGTATCTTATTGGGAGGGTAGGGGCCCCCGAATTTAAATTTTTAGCCCCCTTTAAAAATTGAAAAGGGCGAAATATAGAAGGAAAAAACATGAAAAGAAAAATGTAAAGGCTAGGACAAACAAGCCAAATTTTAGACTACCCCCCACCCAAATAGATTGTGGGAAAAAGGAATTGGGGGAAATAAACTTCACCCTTGGGGGCCCGCACCTCTCACGAAACTAAACCTTCCAATACCTTATCCATGCAAGGCCAGTGCAAAAAAACCCAGCCAATAGACTCATCATTTCTTAAGGGGTTCCCCTGGGAAAAAAAGTTGAACACACACACACACACCAAAACCCGAACACACACACAATATATAATATAATAATATATGTCACCTTTTGTTGGGCCCTTCGCAACCATCTAGATCCTTTGGGCACCTACTATGATAATCTACAACCCCTTCTTCCATTTTGAAATGGAGATAAATAAGATTTAGGGTTTTTTTGCCATTTTTCTCCAAACTCTTCTTAGTTTTGCTTATCAAAGGGCCATTTTTTTGCGTAAAATTTTTTTATTTTTCTTTTTTAATTTCTCACATTTTAAAACTTTGGTGATGGGGAAAATTTGGGGATTTTTAAGAGTAGGGTTTTCCAAAATTAACCTCAAAATGTTGGTTTTTGGGATTAAATTAAAAATCTTTTTTTCTATATATTTTAATACTTTTTTTTTAATAAAATTCGTGTAATGAGTTAAAATTTTTTTTTTTTTTCCCATGATTAGGGTTGTATGAGCCTGCAAATGCTTTCTGGGCATTGAAGCGATATCTTTGATTTTGGTGCCAAGGGGTTAAAAAGAATGTTTATACTAATTCAAAAGGGAATCTAAGGTTTTTGCATGATGACAAGTTAATACTTAAGTAGCAAACCAAGCTTTAATCATTACTCTATGTTATCCCCAATAAGATTTTTAAATTAAACTTAATTGGTTGAAAAAATTTTATTTTGAATTTTTAAGGGGGTTTTTGTTTTTTAATAATGAAAGATTTTGAATTAAAAGGTTTTTGATACTAGAAACCCCACTTTTGGGTTAATGTAGTTAAAAATTGGGTTTTTTAAAACTAACTAGATTAATTTAAATTGGATGGGGTTAAAATTTTTCCCAAAGGTTAAGTATAGATTGGAGATTATCCCAAAAATTTCCCTGCCCCCATTTTTCGAACTCACAAAAAAGAGGGTGGGGAGTTTTTTTGAGTAAGGGTAAAACCTTCATGTTAGATTAGTTAAAATATCATTAGGGATATCCTTTAAAAATTTTCCCAAAAAATGTTTAATACAACCTAATCTTCTTTTTACACTTTTAATGAATCCATCCCCATTGTTGGAGGGGAAACACTGGGACCCACATTGATTTTTATTGTCTTTAAACTTCCATTAGTTTACTTACACGTTTTCAATCCCAATCCCTTTGGGTTTTTATTCTTTTTTGTTTTAAAATTTAAAATTATTTTTAATTTTAATACTTTTGTTTTTTCCCTTTTTATCCCAATTTTTTTTTCTTTTAAAGTGAAAAAAAACAACCTCAATGCTCAACAATACATAAAAAAATCGGTAAAGCTTGGGAGTCAATTCGGGGATTTTTCATAAAATTTTTTTAAAAATTTTTCAAATAAATTTTAGTTTTTTCTTTTTTTAAATAAATAAGCTTTTATCTTTACTTAAGTTTTAACCCCTTTTAAAAAATTGAGCTTAACCCAAACTTTAAAAAAAGTTGAACTTAAGCAACCGCGAGTAGCTAAGCTTTTTTACAAAACCCTTAAATTTAAAAGGACTCAATTTAAAAACCCTTTTATTTAACTATTTTTAAGCGAAGTGAACTCTATGAAAGGGTAAAGACCCTTATGTAGAGACAAATCACCAAACAACATTTCAATGAACATCTTTTTGAATTTTTTTTAGTTTTCCTTGTAGCTTGGAAATGAAATGTAAAAGCAAACTGTAATTAGGTACTAGGGAATTTCCCCAATGTCTTCTAGAATAACAAAAAATTAAATTCCCCATCTAAAACTATAATTTTTTTGGTAATTAAAGTAAAATTAATGATGTCCCCCTCTAAAAATCCCACATAGGAAAAACACCACAACAAAAAAAAAAAAAAACAAAAAAGTTTTAGCAAAAACCCCAACAATTACCAACTAATATGAAAACACTTTCCAAACTTTCTTGAAAAAAAACTCCCCCTTGATATAAGCACAAGGGGGATTAAACTTTAACCTTCCCCCCATTTTTCTTTTTTAAAAAGGGAAAAGATAAAAATTATTAAAAAAACACATGTTGAGTACTCTCAAAGAATAAAATTTTTACATTCCCCTAATGAAGGGGAAAGGGTACCTACATACAATAATGGAGATTATATACAGCCCCCCATTTTGGGGTTAAAATGCATAAAGGGAAAAAAAAAAAAAGGGTAAATTACAAATGGAAAAACTTAAGAATTACTAAAAGGGGGGTAAAAAGGGAAAAAACGTACAATATAAAGGAATAAAAAAAAATTCCCAAAATATTTTTTGTTAAAAAGACCTATGTTAAGTTAGCATTGGGAATCTACAACCGATTGGGTCTTGTAGGTTTTTAAGTTTTTTAGTATTCGGCACCCTTTTTAGAATTTGCTTGAAAAAGTTTTAGAAAAGGAAAAAAAAACTTAGCCAACCTGATCTAAAATCAGATTTTTGCTCGTAGTAAAAGTTTATTGAAAAACTCTTCAAGTTTTACGACTAGATAGCTCAAAACTAATTGGGTACTTGAAAAGCTTGGATCAGAAAGTGTAATAGCTTTGGTCAAAAAATGTAATAGCTCCCAATTTTCCTTGAATAAATTAAAAACTCAGCACTTCCAAGTTAGATGAAATCAAGTAATCTCTGTTGGTGATGGAGTACTTTAACCTTAAGGGTTTTTTCGATTTATCACCTTTTTTTAAAAATTTAAATTTAATTTTCTAGCCGATTACGATTTAAGAGTTTTTGAGGGGTTAAATTTTTAACACCAAAAAACTAATCAAAGAACAATTTTTGGGTATTAAAGGGGATATATGGGAATTTTTTTTGACATGAAATAAAAGTGGGTTTTCTTAAAAAAACGATATTAAAGTTTTTTTAAAAATTACATAAAATTTTAAAATTTAAAATTTTTAAAGGGGAATTTTTAGATATGCACAAAAACTTTGAAATACCAAAATATCATATTTTAAATTTTTTTAAAAAATATATCAAATTTCAAAACATACTTTTCAAAAAAATTTTTAATATTTAAAAAAATGAAAAATATTTTTAAAACCCCATTAAATAATAGAAACATTATAAATAAATTTTTAAAAAATTTAAAATTTAAAACTTTTTTATAAGGGGGCTTTTAATGTACATATATTACAATAAAAACAAATAAAACAGATAAATATATGACTACGTACTACCAGCAATGCATTGGGAAAGCTTGTGGGTCAAAAAAAAAATAAAAGTGATGTTTTTTTTTATTGATGTCAAATTTAAAAAATTTTAAACTTTGTCCATTTTTTTAGCTATCGAAACTAATAAAAATTTAAAATAATCTACTTACTTTTAAAGGGAAATAAATTTTTCCCCTTTAAAGCATTAAGTTGTAAAAATTATAAAAAAATAAGGAAACCCTTAAAAGAAAAAAAATAAAAAAAATTAGAATTGAGAATTCTAATTAAGTTAAAAATATATAAAGCAAGGTACATTAAAAAAATTTGTAATCAATCTTATGTTAGGATTTTGAAAAATAAAAAATAAATTTAAAAAGGGGATTTCTAATATAAAAAAATTTTTTTATATTTTTTTTTAGATGTTCCGGTATATTTATTTTTAAACTTCTATAAAAAACTCTGTTAGGATAAAAATTTTTAGAATTTGATGTTGCCATAAATATTTTTTATATATATTACCATATACAAATATCGGTTTTTTAAAAAAAAATGATTCGACATGGCCAATTTTTTTCTTTCCCAAACCCTTAAAAAAATAAATTGCCGGCTGTGGGGGTTTGAACCCACGCGCACTTATTTGCAGAAGACTTTAAATTCCCTTTCCCCCCTAACCCTCGGGGAAACCTGCCTGCGGATGCTTTGTTCAATTTTTAATTAATAAAACTTTTTGTTATTATTTTCGGGGTCCTTGCGTGAAGATTTGCACCTATAAACCCCCTCGACAATGGCGGAGCACCCTTTCATCCAAAACGGGCCCGAAAGGGCAAAAGTAAACTGGTTCTTTCTAGTTCAAGATTGGGGCGTGCAGACACGGTACCTTTGCGCTCGTCTTCACACACCAAAAACCCCCCCCGGCCCCCACTTGCTCACTCTAAACCCCCGTGGGAAACCCCATATCGTCCACCTCCCATCCTCGAAAAGTCCAAACCCACTTCGAAGACTTCTATGAGGAACTTTTTGGGGGAGTTTAGCAAGTATGGTGTAACCCGAAATTGTTTTCTGTGGGTAATATACGATGACATGGTAAAGGGGTTTTTAATTTTTTTTTATTTTTTTCCTTAATTTTAAATTAGGGTTTTTGGGGTGTCCTTTTTGTAGGCGGAATGTTTTTGGGGCCCGTTTAGAGAGGAAGAAACAAGCTGCCAATGCTGTGCGGAATCCCCTGGGAAATTTTTAAAGGGGAAAGAGTTTAAAAGGTTTTTTTTTTTCCTTTTTTTTTTTCCTTTTTTGGTTTGGTTTTTTGTGCTGCTTTCCCGTTTTTTTTTATTTTTTTTAAAATTTAAATTGGGGCTTGAGTAATGAAATAAAGAAAATCCAAAAATTGCTAACTGAAATCATAAATTTTTATAAAGATCCACCCTTTTAAAAAGGAATTTGATTGAAAAATTTTTGAAGGGATCATAATTATTCTTCGGGCCCGGGTTAAAACAAAAAAACGCAAGGGGTGCCCCTTCTGTGGGCTATCGAAAAGCCGAAACTGGGGTTTTAAACAAATTTTATATAAGTCTTTAAGGAATGGGGTGCCCGGGGGGAAGCAAATAAAAATTACTCCTCCATTAGAAACCCTTTTTTGGGGTATGAAAAAATATTAGAAGTAATAATGGGGGCAAATCAAGGGGAAAATCAGATCAAAGAATTTTGCCCCCTTTTTTTTTTTGTCTTCGTAAAAAATTTCCCAACCATTGGGCTAAAACCCCTTTTCCCCCGATTTTCCCAAACGTTCCCTAAACATAGCATGGTGCGAAAGGGGGAAAAAGCCTTTAAAAAAATTGGGCCCTTTCATCCTTAGAAGAAAAGGTTGTTGAAAAGGGAAAAAAAAAATCCCCGTTTCCCTTTGGAAAAATTCGACGAAAAATGGGATTTTTTCAAACCATATTGGGGACTTTTTCCCCGTTAGGTTTGCTTATTGAACATTTCAGAAAAATGGGGATCGTCTAGAAAAAAGGTAAGGGGCCCCTTGGGAAGGGTTCCCTTTTTTGGGCCCCCTCCTAAAAAATGAACTTTTTTTTAGAAAGGAAAAGAAAAAGGGAAAAAAATATAATTGTTGGCCCTGGGATGGTTTTTTAGCTAAGCATAAAGGGGTATTTTTGGAGAACCATCCGCTTTTTTGTTTGGGTAACGTTTATGAAGGTGAACCCCATCCCAAAAGGGGAGATAGTGTTAGAAATAGTCATTTGGCCCAAAATTCTTTAAATTCTAGAAAAAAGAAATCTTATATGGTTTTTAAAGGAGAAATTCGTTTAAATAAAAGGGAGTTAGTCGATCCTAGGGTTTTTTGCAAGAAAATTTTTTTAATTTAACTTTGATTTATTACTTTTACTGAATATTTCCATTTTTTCTTCTAAGTATAGTAATCAGGGAAAGTTGGAATTTATTTCTTTTCTTTGCTCCCAAAATCTTTTACTGGAAGGGGAAAAACAAAAAAGGGAAAACTTGTCTTTAACTATAAAATGGTTTGGGCCTTTTTGTTTTTCTGAGGCTGCCCAAAATCATCTCGCTCCTCTCTCTCTCTTTTCTGGGGCATTAACTTGATAATTTTTGAAGTTTTTTTTTTTGCCTTTTCATGCTTCCCCCTTTTGATTCTTACATTGGGGCCCGGGGTTTTTTCTGCATGACCAGATCAGCATCATTTTTTTGCGCTAATTTAAAATTTTTTTTTAAATTTTTGTGTTAAAAATTTTTTTTGCAATTTACTTTTCATTAATGAAAAAATGATTTTCCCCCCCTTCCCTTGCAAATTTTTTTTTTTTTGGGTTTTGGGCCCACGGGAATTTCATTTTTTTTGTCTGGTTTCAGGTTTGGAGGATAAGAAAATACAAACCTGAGCTGGTTTTTTGGCAAGTTGGTTATGAAGGAATTCCCTTTTTCCAATTAGTACAAGTAGTTTAACCCTCTTTTTTAAAAAAAGGGCCCCTCCCATTCATTTTTCAGGTAATTCCATCTTTACTTTTGTATCTTCCCGTTTTTCCCTTTTTTCTCATTACCATAAAGGCTTTTTCCCCATTACTTTGAAAGGCCCTTTCACTTTTTCCCTATATTACATGCAATTTTTTTAGAAATTCCCCCCCACAAAAAGTCAGCGTGCATTTTCTTTGCCCTAGACATTGAACTACTTTTTTGTAGTGACTTTAGACATCTTGTGCCAACTGAAAATTGTTTTTTGTTTGTTTAGTTTTTCCTGTGTCATCGTTGTTTTTAAGTTTGTTTCATATCTTGAAAAGGCCTTCAAACCCAATTTGGGAAAAATTTTCAAAAACCAAAAACCAAAACTCTTTACCCACAAAGGGCAATAATGATGGTTCTAGTGATCTTGAAATGCACAACTTTGTAAGTTCAAACCCTTTTAACTTGTAGAAATAAAAATGCCTTTCCATTTTTCCCCCTATTTGTCATTCCCTGCATAAAGATTTTTTGGTAAATCATTTCCTGTAAATTATAAATATAGAAACAAAATTTTTTCTTATTGTCTTTTTAAAAACATGTATCGTAAATCCTTTTGCTAATGTTGGTGGGGTTTTAAATAATATCCTCCCTTTTTGTTTCATTGCCTTTCCCTTTTATAGGTTAAAAGCTAATCCCTTTGATTTTTTGCTTTAAAAACTAAAAACCCCATACAGCCCTTTTGTTTCCCTTAAGTTCAACAATGTCTTTTTCTTTTGCAAACCCAAAAACTCATTCTTGAAAAACTGTTTTGTTTGGGTTGTTTTTTTTGTTAAAATTTTTTTATTTGATTGAAGCCTTTTTTTTATTAAATGATGTTCATTCCCGATCAATGGCCATATTTAAACCTACACAGGTGGTTTTTTTGACAGGGTTTAAAAATCATTATTATTATTTAATTTTTTATTCCCATTGCTCTTCAATCAGCTATTTCATAACTTTGGGGCTGTTGAGGGTGCAGTGAAATTTTCCCTTTTTTCGGGCTTCTGTTTTAAAATAAAAACTTGATTACCTGGCTTTCCCTTTAACGACCAAATCAAAATTTAGTGTTAGAAATTCCCGGGGAAACCCAATTTTTTCTTTACTTCCCTCCTATTATGGGGCTTTTAA
>JAMXBC010000494.1:0-20480 GCA_024138005.1 Lumnitzera racemosa | reverse complement strand
GGCGGCCAGCTTCAGCTGGACCGGCTGTCTTTGGCGCTGCGAGCACCCACTACTCTTTCTCAGCTGCAGCGGCTGGCTGTGCCGCCGCGAGCGCTCACTGCCCTCTGGCATGCGGGTGCACCATCACGTCCGCATTCGAGATTTCAAGTGGCAAATCCCGCCGGGCACGCACCGAGGCCAAAAAGCAGCCGGTCCAGCTGGAAGCTGGCCGCCGGAGGCCCGTTCCTCGCCGTGCCCGCGTCCGCAACAGCAAGATCTACGCAGAAGGCCTACGGTCACAGCGGCAGGGACGCATGCGAGAATTGTGTCGAGATTCGCGGCGCAGAGGCGGGTGCTCGGCGCGCGAGGCGGCCGGCCAGGCTCAGTCGCTCTTGTCGCTGGTCGGCTTGTACATGATTGTCGTCAAGAACTGGATCAGGAGTTAGTCGGGCGGGAGCGAGAGATGGACGAGGCAGAAAGGCAGACCTTGCGCTTGTAGCGGGTGGTGGCGCTGGTGGCAAGCACGTTGTTCTTGATGCTGCTGGTGGCCAGGTGGTAGAGGACGGTATGGTTGGCTGCGCGAGGATGGACGAGTCGTTCTTGAGCGGCGTTGCCGCGTTCAGGACCGACTTGTTCAGGAACATGGGCAGGCTGGGCGGGGCGGGCTGCGAGCCATGACGGCGTTGGCGCGCATGAAGCGCGTCGACTCCTCGTGCGCGTCCAGGTCGAGCAGGAAGCGCGGGATCTCGCTGTGGTACGTCTTGGTCGAGCGCTTCTTGGCGATGACCCGCTCCGGCAGCGGCTTTTCCGTCTGCTGCAGCGCCTGCTTCGGGCTGATCGTCTTGGCGGCCTCGGGCGGGGCGGATGCGGGCGCCGCTGCCGTGGCCGCGGTCGCCGTTGACGGTCCGGTGGGTGGGGGCGCCTGCTGCTGCGGGTGCTGCTGCTGGAGGGGCGCCGTCGGCGGGAGAGGCGCGGTGGCAGGCACCGGCGGCAGCGCAGATTCACGGCCGTCTACCGGCACACCCTTGTGCGCGGTGCCGGTCGTGGGCGGAGTGGCGGTCGCGCCCGCGTCGCCGTAGTAGTTGCCGATCTCGACGTAGTTGACCAAGGAGGTGGTGAAATCGACCGTGCAGGGCATCTTCTGGGCCGTCTTCATCACGCCGTCCACCAGGAACAGCAGGTGGTGCGTGCCCGCCGGCAGCGGCACCATGGCCGAGAAGCTGTCTGGCGTTTTTGACGGACCGCTGCTCGTCTGCGTTAGTTTGGGATGACAGGAAGGAGAGAGTGGAGACTCGCTTGCGGTGCAGGCGGATCTTGCGGTCCCAGTTGGCAAAGCTGCCCGTCACGTAGACCTTGTCGCCGCCCTCGGACCACTCGATCAAGGTGTTGAAGGTGGGGATGGAGTTGGGGCTGCCGACGGCCGGCTCCTCGATGCCCTCCTCCTCGTCAACGGTGGTTGTGCTCAGCATCGACGGCTGGCGCTGGACGACGCCGCCTTCGTTGGCGATGGTGGTGTCGTCGACGTCCTGCGGCGATATTATCGGCGACCCGGGCGACAGCACCTCCGTCTCGATCGGCAGCGGCAGGCGCGGCGGCCGCGTGAAGCCGCCGGCGGTGAGGTAGTGCCCGGCCGGCGGCAGCGAGCCCGGCGACACGTGCGGCTGGTCCTCTTCAGGCGTGTCATCCGAGAGCCCGGGCCGCCCGCGGTCGAGGAGCCCTTTGGGACCGCGATCGGATTTGAAGGCGAGCGGGCTCGGCCGGGCAAGGAGGTGCTGGTGTTGGGTGCGCTGCTGGCCATTGGCGGCTGCCCGGCTGCGGCACGGAAACCTGCAGCCGCGGGCTGTGCCTCGCCGCTGCCGGCGACGGAAGCACGCGACGAGCTGCCGGCGGACGTTTGCGAGCGCTGGCGGCCTTGGATCGAAGAGCCGTGCCGGACCTGGGACGAAGCGACGGCTGCGCTGGCCGACTGCAACGCCGCATGCTGGCCGTGGGCCGACTCGAGTGCGGCCGAGGGTGGGTCTGCGGCAGCGCGGGTTGCTGCTATCGTTTGTAAAGAGTCCCGGTGGTGCGAGCGGCGGGCCGCGGCGTCTCGGAGCGGTGCATCGTGCTCGTGCTGCTGTTGCGACGACGGCGGCGGCCTGGCACGGTGGCCCGGATGCCCCGCCGCCGGGACGTCGTCCGGATGCTCGCCCTCCTTGGATCCCGCGTTGCCCATCTTTCGAGGGATTTGTCTCCTTCTCACAGGACCAGACGCGTTGTTGCGGCTCCTTTGCGGGCTTCACAGCTGCATGGCTCTGGGATGGCGATCTGCGGGGAGGTGCTTCGAGGCCCGCTTTCGGTGACGGCGTCGCTGGCCTCGTCCGGAGAGGTCGACTCAGAGGAGCTCGGACGGGAAGAGCAAGTGCGAGCGAAAAAAAGGGCCAGAAAAAATCATATCAAACGCTGCCGCATGTGCGTGTGTTTCACTGCAGGCCTGACGCTCACACTGCACGAACAGTCGCACGTCGCTCCGGCCGCGCTGCTCATCACCAGCACCACACGCGGGCAGAGCGCCCCGGTCAGCGGCCCGGTCTAAGAGCTATCGTAGTCGCGCCCGAGCCGACGTCTGCACCTTTCTGGTTTTCGGATCTCTCCTTCGTCCGGTCTAGATCGAGGTCGTCGAGGGTGGAAGCCATCGAGAGACCCCGAGATGGGTGTCTTTGCGCTGGTCGGCAGCGTGGCGCGCATCCCGCTGAGCCTTTTCCAGCTCCTCGTCGCGCGTCCGACCGCCCACGTGACCTAACATCGCCACGCTGCCGCTGCAGTACCTCCTGCGGTATCTCTTGGAGGTTCTTGTCTTTCTCTGGGCCCTTCTCGCCAGCATAGAGGTCCGTGTTCTCAATCTCTGGAGGTCCTCGAGAGCTAAAGACGAGCGCAGACGGTGTACATCTTCCTCGGCTGCGGAACCATCATCGGAGTCGTCACTGGCGGAGTCTTGTTACTGAGCTGGAAGGGCACGTTGCACGTCCTCGGCCTCAAGCACAGCGACGACACTTGGGCCGAGTATGAACAACAGCAGCAGGAGGCGATGCGCAGCGTCGGGGACTACCGAAGGGCGCGCGAGAGCCGCAAGCTCGACCCGTACGGCCTCCGCGACGACTCGGTCGAGCTGCACGCCGTCGGCGACACGACCATGGCCATCGTACACGACGGCCACAACCTCGTCGAGGACTCTGCCGAGTCTGACGACGCCTCTTGACGGCTTCCGGATGTTGCCGTCTGATTGAAGTGACGGCACGTGACCTGTAATACCTAGTCGAGTGATGTATAATCTACGCGCCACTTACGGCTTGCTCTTCAGGCTGTCTACCCGTCTGTCCACCCTCTCGCCGCTTGACCATCGCATTGCTCGGCTTGGTTAGGTTCACACGACCCTACAGTACGCACAACACAGAACAACACAGAACAACACAGAGAAGATGCCAAAAGCAGAGGCCGGGTCGTCGAAATATGTCGCCAACAAGATGAAGGCCAAGGGCCTGACGCGGCTGCGCTGGTACTGCTCGCTGTGCAGCAAGCCGTGCCGCGACGAGAACGGCTTCAAGTGCCACACGCAGTCCGAGTCGCACGTGCGCAACGTGCGGCTGGCGGCCGAGGGCGGCAAGCGCGTCATCGACGACTTTTCAAAGCAGTTCGAGTCGGACTTTTTGAGACAGCTGCGCACGACGCACGGGACAAAGGCGCAGAACGCGAACCACTTCTACAACGAGTACATTGCGGACCGGCACCACGCGCACATGAATGCGACCCGCTGGAAGAGCCTGCTCGAGTTCTGCAAGTACCTCGGCCAGAACGGCATCTGCCGCGTCGAGGAGACGGACCGCGGCCTGACCATTGCCTGGATCGACAACTCGCCCGAGGCCCTGCGCCGCCAGGCCGCCCTGCAGAAGCGCGAGCGGCTGGAGAAGGCGACGAGGAGCGCGAGCAGCGCGCCATCGACGAGCAGATCCCCGCGCCCGCGCCGACGAGGCGGCGCGTGTTGATCATTCGGCCGCAGCACCGGTCGAGAAGCCGGCGGACGACGAGGAGAAGCACCGGCTCGTCGTTCCCGCCGACGCGCCCAAGTTCAGCATGTCACTCTCCTCTGCTTCAGCATCGACACCGGTTCCAGCCTCGTCGTCCGTTGCGGCACCCAAATTCGGCATGTCGCTGGCCGCCGCGCCCAAGAAGCCGGTCGCCAACGTCTTTGCGCAGGCTAAGAAAAAAGCCTCGACCGCAGCCGCCTCCACCGACCACGCCAAGAAGACGTCCCAGGCGGAGCGCATCATGCGCGACGAGCTCGACCGCAAGCGCGGCTTCTCCACCGCACACGGCGCCGAGGCCCCCAAGCGCCTGAAGCTCGTGTAATTCCTCAGCATTCCGCACCTCCCGACGACGTTACGAACCCTCGAAACTCATGCCCCCTGTACAGTACAACGATCTGATGAATGCACGCATCACGGCCTCTTCTGGCACTCGACCTAAAAAGATAAAAGCAGCGCGCCTGCGCGGCCGCAGCGTGCAAATGTTTCCCATGTCCCATCGCGCGTCGTATCTCGTTGGCAATCATTTTTCCGGCGGCGGTTTCGTACACCCGCCGTACAGCACGACCTCGCTCTCCCTCGCCTCCACAAAACGCCCAAACAGCAAACAGTCCTCAAGAGTCGCGCTCGACGATGACAGAGCTCGAGCGCGTGCCGCTGCCGGGCAGCAGGGCCTCGCGCAGCCGCGCCGCGCGGCCCTTGCCGAGCTGGTGCTGGTCCTCGAGCACGGCCATGTTCTCCTCCGTCATCGGCTGCGGCGCGCGCGGGTCAAAGTTGCTGCGGCTCGCCGGCGCGCTCTCGTGCGGCTGCATCAGGCCCTCGAACGCGTTCAGCAGCTTGGCGTCGCGAGCAGGATCGCCTGCTCTTCGAACGGCGTCTGCCGAAGTGTTTTCACCAGCTTGCCGTCCGGGACCGTCGTTTCGGTGATGGTGCGCGCGTTGGCCGGCGCGGGCGCAGAGGGCACCGGCGTCGGCAGCGGCGGCGCGCTGTCCTCGTCCACGTCCGGCACCGAGCTCGCGATCGAGTCCGACGGGTCAAACGACTCCTGCCTTGACAGAGAAGACGCGCGTGACGAGCGCGCCCCGCCGGGCTCGCCGCCGAGCGCCAGCGCCGGGTTCGTTGCTGTGTGGCCCGGCACGCTGGGCGCGCGTGCCGCCTGCGCCTCCGCCTGCCGCCGCCCGCGCGCGGCCCTCGATCGCCACTTGATCAGCATGTGCTCTAGGATCTTTCCCTTGACCGGCTTCGCCAGGTAGTCCTTTTCAAAGTCTTTTGTCAGCTTTCTCGATCTCGTGCAGGCAGGCGGAACAAGAGAAACATACGTCCATGCCGGCCTGACGCACTTCTCCTTGTCGCCGCGGATGGCCGAGGCGGTCATGGCGACAATGGGAATGTGCCGCAGCACCGGCTTGGTGGCGTAGGGCGCCATGTGGCGGATCATGTGGGTCGCCTTGTAGCCGTCCAGGATCGGCATCTGCACGTCCATCAACACCAGGTCGGGCAGGTCCGACTCGGCTTCTTTTTGCAAAAGGTACTGCAGCGCCTCGTGCCCGTTCCAGACGGCCTCGGCCTGGAAATCAAAACTTGCGGATCGTCCGGAGTGCGATTTGCTGGTTGATCGGATTGTCCTCGACCACGAGCACTTCATCTCTTGCCGCTCGGCTCGGCTCAGCTCGTAGGCGGACAGCTGGCGCGTGTGGTGGCTGTCAGCCCGGAAGGACGCCTTGGTCGGGACCTTGTCCGGGTTCGAGCTGCGGGGCCCGTGATCGTCGGCGGCGTCGGCTGCCCGGACGCGGACAGGCTGCTGCCCGTGACCGACGGCTCGAAAGAGGTAAACTGCAGCGAGTCGAGGTCGACCAGCGGCGAGCCCGGCAGCATGTCCGCGCGCTTGAACGGGATCCAGAACTGGGCCCTTTGTGCCGACGCCGAGCTGCGAGTCAAGCTGATCTCGCCCTGCATCAGGTCTATCGGGTTCTTGCTGATCGTCAGTCCCAGGCCCGTGCCGCCGTAGCGCCGGGCCGTCGACGAATCAGCCTGCGAAAAGGGCGTAAACAGCTTCTTGCGCACGTCGTCCTCGATGCCGATGCCCGTGTCCGCACGGCAAAGCTGACCGCGACCTGTTTGCTCGTCCGACTCGCGCACCCGAACCGTCAGCGGACGGAACCCTCCGAGGTGAACTTGATAGAGTTGGTGAGCAGGTTGGTCAACACCTGGCGCAGGCGGCCGGGTCCCCGATGACGCGCATGTCGTTTGCGATTTCGGCGCTGATGTGGTCTCGTACGCGAGATTCTTCCGGATGGCGGTAAAGGACAGCATCTTGTTGATGTCCTTTAGCACGGCCGAGAGGCTGAACTGGACTTCTTCGATATCCAACCGCCGGACTCGACCTTGCTGAAGTCAAGAATGTCGTTGATGACAGTCAGCAGGGCGTTTGCCGAGCGCTGGATGTTGTCGGCCGTCTCGCGCTGTTCGACATTCAAGTGCGTATCTAGCAGCAGCTCCGACAGGCCGATGACGCCGGCGATTGGCGTGCGGATCTCGTGGCTCATGTTGGCGAGGAACTGCGACTTCATCCGGCTGGCCTCCTTGGCTGCCAGCGCCTTGGCCGTCAGCCGCGAGTTTTCCTTTTCCTGCCGCTGCAGCTCCGACTCGCGGCTGCGCAGTTCTGTGATGTCCAAAAGCACCCGATGCAGCCGTCCACCACCGAGGTCACCTCGCCGTTCTTGAGAGAGTTCCTCCCAGAGGCAGATAGCGGGCGCGGTACCAGCGGCGCTGCCCGTTTCAATCTCGCGGGCCTCCTCGCTGGGACTCGCCCGCGAGAACGCGCAAGATTGGCGAGGGGTCAAAGGGATCGCCACATGTCCCTGGCGGCGGCGCCCCACTGGAGGATCTCGAGGATGTCGCGGCCGATGAGCTGGGCCGGGTCCTGGTTTTCGCTGTCTTTTTAGCAGCCAGGAGCCCTCGAGCATGGTGATGCGTTTATCCAGGTTGCACGCCCACAGCGTCACCTCGGCCGTCTCGATGACGCGGCGAAGCTGCTCGCGAGCGATGCGGGCGGCCTCGCGAGGCGTAGACGGTGTCGGTAATGTCGGTGTAGGTCCCGAACCAGCGCACGATCAGGCCGTCGTCGTTGCGCAGCGGAACGGCGCGCATCAACATCCAGCGCCACTCGCTGTCGCGGCGGCGCACGCGGCCCTCGTAGACGAATTCCTCGCCGGTCGCTATCGCCTGGTCCCATTTCTTCTCATCCACACGCTGTCGTCCGGGTGGAACAACGAAGACTCGGCCGTGAGCGCGTGCATCTGCTCATAAGTCATGCCTGTGAACTCGGACCAGCGGTCGGAGAACCAGTCAGGGACTCCCTTTGAATCCGTGGTGAAGACCATCTGGGGAATCTTTTGGGCGATAAACTCGAATTTGAGACTGGGTGAGCTTGCGCTGGCCTCGATCTTGTCCATGTACTCGGTGACATCTTTGAAGATGACCATGCCTCCGAGGAATCGCTCGTCTCCTGGTCACGGATGGGCTCGCCGCTGATCTCAAAAACGCGCCTTGCCGCGGGCGTCGAGGATGCCGAGCCGGACGCCGGCGACGGAGCGCTGCTGCGTGAGGACGTGCATGATCGGGTACTCGTGTACCTGCAGCGGACGGGAAAAGTCCTCTGTGAAGACTTTGAACTTTTCGAGAAAGGCCTGCTGGTCGCAGTGCTGGTCGGCGTCGGCGCCGAGCGCGAGTCTCAGCAAAGCCGTGTTGGGCACGCCCAACGCTCTGGTCGCGCCAGACGGCTGCAGGGCAGGTTGATGCAGTTCAGCATCGCTCCTTGAGCCGGTCGACTTTTTGCATGACCGAGGGCGCGGCACTTGAAGCGGCCAGAGCGGGTCCTCTGGGGGGAAATCGGCGGGCGTGTAGACAAAGGGGACTGGTCGCGCCGTGCGTGTACCCTGAGGACGTGCTAGAAGCGGTCGAAGAGGCGGACTGCAGCCGAGGCTTGCGGTGTGTGTTCTGCGTCACGGACCGGGCCGAGCCCTGCGGTTGTATGCTGGCTTCGGTGGGCTGCTGCGGCGGCGGCGTCTTTGGCGGTGCGTTTGTGGTCGCCTTGCCGGCGTCTGCGGGTGGGTAAAGGTGAGGGTAAAGAACTTTGCATCGTCATGGTGCCAGACGGTGATGAGCATCGTGGCATCAATGAGGCGACCGCGGTGGCGCGCTTGGGGATGACCACGTCGCGGCGGCGTCATGAACCCGCGTCTGGTTAAGGTTTGTTGTCGTCAAGGGCGGGATTCGGTCGTTGGTGGGCGTGGTGCGGCCGCTGCCGTACTCGCTCTCGGCGCCGAGAGATGCCTGCGAGCCGGTGGTGGCGCCCGGGGGTCAAAGCGCGCCGATGGACTCCAAGAAAGAATCCCAGTCGAGCCAGACGGGCTTGCCGCGCTGGACAATGTCGATGCCGAGCTCGGGCGCGTCAGCCCCAGCAGCTGGTCAACAGCCTGCGGCTCGCCGGTGTCTGTCGGGGCCGCGGAGCGTCACGGGCCAGCAGTCGAGCCATGGCATCGTTGGCGATGACGACCGTCTTGGTCGGCGAGAGCACGACCAGCGGGACGGGCAGGTACTGCAGCGCGGCCAGGGCGGTGTCGGGCAGGCAGAACTTGCGCGACGCGCAGAAGCTGTCGCTCACCGGCGACCGCGCCCCGTCCTCGTCTTCATGGTGTCCGGCGGCGTCGGTGACGGGGTCGCAGGGGAAAGCGTCGAGACGTCGCGCGCATAGTCGACGTCCAGGCCCGGCGTCAAGGGCAGCGGCGGCGGGGGACAGCTTGACCGATGGTGGTGATGGTCGACGGCGCGTCGCGCCGGCCGGGAAGGGTCGGGCGGCCAGAGAGGGCCGGACAGCCGGAACGTTCATGCTGGCGTCGTCCGCGCGGCGCGTGGGCACGCAGGGAGTAGAAGTGAGGCGCAGGCATTATCTCGCACCGGGCGTGCGCGGTTGCTGGCTGGCGGCGGCGGCGGACGCACGTGGCCGGGCTTTGCTTTTGGCGGGACGCGCACGCGCGCGGCTGCGCGCCTGACCGGGCTCGTTTCGGCGGCGGACGGGCTCGAGGAAAGAAGACCAGCGGAAGAGACGTCGGCAGCGCGCCGCCGTCGGAGTCGCACAAGCGGCAGTGGGCCTCTACTCTAGCGGTCGGTGGTTGTAAAAAGAGAAACCTGGGCCGTCGCGGACCATGACAAGCGGCGGCAGCTAAGCAGCGCTCCAGCAGATCATCGGCCGATCACAGATCGCGCGGGTCGACAGGAGGAGGACGATGGGAAAGTCGAGAAAGAAAAATAGCGTGCTTTTGCTGTCTAGTAATCCATGCGCGGCCGCTGCTGCATGGGCCACGCGGGTGCTGGTGTTGGATGCGAGCCTGCCTGCGTGGTGGCGCTGCCGCGAGGGCAGGTCGAAGAGACGGAGGCCGGCGAACGGGATTACCGTGCACGGCACAGTCTCGCGCGACAGTTTTGTCAATGTTTCTGTGGCTTTTTCTCCTTCGTCCTGAGCTCTCGAGCTGCCTCCTGGAGAGATGTCGACGGACCGGATCGGGCGTCGACAGGTCCGCGCTCGAGGATGACCTCGCCGAGCCGTCTCGTCAGCTCAGCTTCAGTCAGAGTCCGCGCCGGTCCTCTACAGTTGACGCGCCAGACGGGTCCGCAGCGGCAGAGCCACGAGAGTTTCCAGCCTCTCCTTCCAGACGGCCCGTTTCAACGATGCTGTACAAGGCACTGCGCCGAAGCTGAGCCACCGTGACACCCTCCGTCCGGAAGATTTCCTATCATGGTGGTGGACGCTGCCCACGTGACCCTCCCGAGTGATGATTCTCCATTGCCCTTGTCGAAAGTCGAAGCCTAGCCTTGTTCTTTCCCATGTCTTTTACCGCTGTTTACCGTCGTTTCCATCCCGGCAGGCGAGCGGCTCCCATTCTAGACGTGCTGGAAAGCATCGCCGGCCCTGTGCCACCGGACTGCACTCCAGGACTGGACTGGACTGGACTAGAACGCATTGCGGACTGCACCGGCGCTCCCCAGGATCAATCCTCTAGGACTGCTCTATGAACGATGCTTCACGATAGACAGGGGACAGCAGAGTCGGCCGTTGCGCGGGCGGGACGGCCGGACGCGACAAAAGGACGGCAGCCTGGCCACGTGGAGCAGCGCTCGCGAGCGTGGATCGACCAAGACTGTCGCTCGCTTGATTCGTCGGGTGCTGCGCCGGCCGAGGTTCTTGCGGCTCCGGCGCCAGCGCTGGTTCTTGCGCCCTGGGCGGCTTGCTTGCGCGGGGGCCGAAAAGACTAAACCACAAGCCTCGCCGTCCACGGTGCCTGGACGCGTCTCCAGATTACGCGGCGCCCACCTTTCGTACGCAACCCCATTGCGCTTGTCCGGCGAGATGGCTCGCACGATGGAAAGTTGTTGCCAACTCACACGAGCGTACGGCTCGCGACCCGCCGAAAAGGCGCCCGGGTAGGGCGGCATCGACGAGAAATGGACCGGCGCGCTTGGCGATTGGGGCCGACGTCACCAACACCCGCCGTCTGCCTTGCGCCTTGTCCGGCCGTGCTGCCCATATAGGGCCGGGCGAGCGTCGACGGGGATGCGACGACGAGGATGCGTCTCCCTCGCTGTGAAACCTGGGCCTCCCGATGAAAGTGCTCGGACGGCGGGCGCCTTGACGGCATGGCTGCCCTTTCTCTGGACGCCGGCCGCGTCTGCGCTGTCGACGGTTGGGAAAAACTGCGCCCGCCGTGCTGCACGCGCCTCTGGTCCGGGTACCGTCCGGTCTCGAATACGAGCACAGCAAGCGGCCGGGCAGCATCTCGCGGAGGGCGGACACCGCGACCGTCACCCTGGCGAACGAGGCCCTTCTCTACCTGACGAACGTGTACGTGGCACGCCGCCGCAGCTCGTGCGGCTGCACATGGACACGGGCAGCTCCGACATGTGGGTCGCTGCCGCGTCGAGCGAGAGATGCAGGCAGTCGTCGAATCCCTGCAAGGCTACGGGCATCTACTCTCCCAACGCCTCTTCCCATACGCCTACCTCAACTCGGGCTTTGACATCTCCTACGTCGACCAGACCGGCGCTTCGGGTGACTACGTTACCGACACGGCATCGTTCGGAACCGTCACGCTGCAAGACTTTCGCTTCGGTATCGGCATACTCTGCTTCCACGGACGGCGTGCTCGGCATCGGCTCGAGCTGAATGAAGCATCCGTGCATACGACCAGCGATCGTGGCTATGCGAACCTGCCCGCCGCCTTGAAACTGGCCGGCATCACAAACGTCATTGCGTACTCGTTGTGGCTGGATGACTTGAAGACAAAGACCGGCAACGTTCTTTTCGGCGGCGTCGACACGACCAAGTTCTCCGGTCAGCTTTTTACACTGCCCGTCGTCTCGCAGACCAATACTACCTCGAGCTGATCGTTGCGCTGACGGGGGTCGGCATGAACGGGTCTACCGGTTCCATCGGCAGCGGCACTGCCATCCCTGTCCTGCTCGACTCCGGTTCTTCCTTTGACTTTACCTGCCCAACGACATGACAGAGACCATCTACAAGAATTTGGGCATCGCCTGGAACCCGGCCACAGCAGAGTCGTCGACCTACGTCTCGTGCCAGCTGGCCAAGAGCGACGCGACCGTCGACTTTACCTTTGGCGACCCGGCGGCCCACCATCCGCGTCCCGCTCTCGGAGCTCGTCATCCAAGTCGCCACGTCCTACCAAGGCATCCCGGATTGCATCTTCGGTATCGCCGCGGCTGGCGACTCGCTCTGCGTCCTCGGCGATTCCTTTCTGCGCTCCGCCTACGCGGTGTACGACCTCGAGGCCAACACCGTGAGCCTGGCCCAGGCCAACTACAACTCTAATGATTCTCCGTCCATCGAGGAGATCACCAGCGGGCCAGCCGCTGCAACGCCCGTCTCTGGCGCGACGCGGGTCCAGTACACGGCCACCAGCATCTCCTGGCCCGTCGGCCGCGTCGCCGGCCGCAACGGCGCGACGCTGACAACGGCGCCGCCCACGGCCCGGCCACCGCGCCGCCCGCGCTCGGCCTCTTTGCCGCCGCGCTCGGACTGGGCGTCATGATCTGATGAGTCTTTGCATCCTCTACCGTACAGTAAGAGTCGAGAAGTCAGGCACGAGAAATCAGAAAGTCAGGAATGAACATGACATGAATCCGTACCTTGCATAACGAAAAGACCCTTGCGACTTTCGCCACCTACCAGTGGCGGCTGCACATCTTCACAATCTTCTCTGTCTTGCCGGACACTCGCTGGACGACTGGAACGAGCAATATGGCAGCAGGAGAGACGACGCACGACGGTGCGCAGAACGCGCGCAAGCAGATTGTCATCGTGGGCGGCGGCATCATCGGCTGCACGACGGGCCTACTTCCTGACGCGGCACCCGGGCTTCAGCACCGCGACGCACAGCGTGACGGTGCTCGAGGCGTCAGCGAGCGTTGCAGGCGGCGCATCAGGCAAGGCGGGCGGCCTGCTCGCCAAGTGGCGTACCCGACCAACCTGGTGCCGCTGTCGTACCGGCTGCACGCGGAGCTGGCCAAGGAGCACGGCGGCGCGGACCGCTGGGGCTACCGCACGCTGCACTGCGGCCAGGTCTCGCTGCGCGCGCGGCCTCTCTCGTCTCTCACGGGTCCGTCAACTAACGCCATCAAGTCGTCCGCCGGAACGACGCACCGCCGGCAGAGGATGAGAGAGCACACGTGAGCCTGCGCAAGCGCGACGCAGCCGCGCTCGCAACGCTGCGCCGCGCCGGCTTCCCTGCAGACCTGGACTGGATCGCGCCGGCCAGCGCGCGCGGCTACGAGTCCATGGGCGACCCATCAACACGGCGCAGGTGCACCCGCGGCAGTTCACCGAGAGCATGGCGGCGCTGGCGGCCGAAGCGGGCGCGCAGATCCTGACGCACGCGCACGTCGACGAGGTCTTGAAAGCGTCATCCGCTGCTGCATCTTCCTCCGCAACGCGCGTCACCGGCGTGCGCTACACGGACCGCCGCACGGGCGCGCAGCACGAGCTGCCCGCCGCGCACGTGTGCTGGCGACAGGCCCGTGGACGGCGCGCCTGGAGCCGCGCGCGCCGAATCGAGGGTCTGCGCTCGCACAGCGTCGTGCTGCGCCCGGCTGCGCCTGTCTCAGGGTACGCCCTCTTCACGGAAATGGATCTCCCGCGCGGCTTCTCCGGGCGAAAGCACCCGGCGCACGCGGCGCCGGAGATCTACGCGCGGCCGGCCGGCGAGGTTACGCGTGCGGCGACGGCGACACGCTCGTGCCGCTGCCGGACTCGGTCGCGGACGTCGCCGTCGACGAGGCCCGCTGCCAGGACATCCTGGACTACGTCGGGCCGTCAGCGACGAGCTGCGCACGGCAGAGGTCGCCGCGCGCCAGGCCTGCTACCTCCGGTCGTGGCGAGCGACCGCGCCGGGCACCGGCTCCGCGGGCCCGTACATCGGCGAGATGGCGACTGCCAGGGCCTCGTCCTTGCCGCGGCCACTCGTGCTGGGGCATCCAGAACGGGCCCGCGACTGGGAAGCTCGTCAGCGAGATTGTGCTCGACGGGAAGCCGTCGAGCGCGCGCCTCGGCGAGCTCGACCCCGCCCGCTCGCTGTGAGCGCGGCGTCGGTGGGAGGCCGGGCGGCGGACGGGCCTCGGCGGCCAGCTTCCAGCTGGACCGGCTGTCTTTGGCTCGGCTTTGAGGCTGTTTCATAGAGAGGCCGAGCATGCTTCATAAACCGCACGTTCGGAGAATGGTGCACCTCGGAGAAGAAAGACAGCCGGTCCAGCTGGAAGCTGGCCGCCGGAGGCCCGTTCAAACGGGGGGGACGATCCAGTCTGCGAGTCTGCAAAGAAGAACGAGATAGATTCATTTCACGACAGATGTACATGCACCAAGAAAGGAGAAAGATACAGCCCCTTGAGAAAGGCGACGCGGGCATCGACGTACTTGCGGACGGCGGGCATGGACCAGGCAAACATGTCCAGGCGTGGGGGACGCCCGGGACGACGTGCAGCTCGCAGGAGACGCCGGCTTTCCAAGCTTGGAGGCGTACGCGACGTCCTCGTCGCGGAAGATGTCTAGCTCCGAGGTCTCGATGTAGGCGGGTGGCAGGCCGCGGGCGTCGGCGTCGGTCATGCGGCCGGGTGCCGCGGACGGTGGGACGTCTCCCTCGCCACGCGGCATCCGGTCCAGCAGCGCGTTCCAGCCGGTCTTGTTGTCCTCGTACGTCCAGGTCAGCCACATCTTGTCAAGGGTGACGGGTC
Source organism: Lumnitzera racemosa (assembly GCA_024138005.1). Classification (NCBI taxonomy): domain Eukaryota; kingdom Viridiplantae; phylum Streptophyta; class Magnoliopsida; order Myrtales; family Combretaceae; genus Lumnitzera; species Lumnitzera racemosa. Next base: position 6,138 of record JAMXBC010000494.1, on the reverse strand, counting down.
TCGGACGGTGCGGTCGTCCAGCATGGGATACAGTAGCAGCTGGCGGGCGGGCATAAAGGCTAGGCTGTCAGGCCGGGTGCGCAGGAAGTGCGGCAGGGCGGCTGCGAGCCCGCCGCCGGCGCTCTCACCGAGCAGCACGATGCGCGCGGTATCGACGCCGAGCGCGGGCGCGTGCGCGTGCAGGAAGCGCAGCGCGGCGTAGCAGTCCGAAATTGGAAACCGGGTGCGGATGCTCGGGCGCAAGACGGTAGTCAACGCTGAGCAGCGGCACGCCGGATTGCGCGACGTAGGTGCGCATGAAACTTGGCGCGGCGGAGGCATCGCACTGACCATGCCGCGCCGTGCATGCGCAGGTGGCAGGCCGCCCGTGCGCCGCGGTGTCCTCGTCGAGCTTCAGGCCGTCGCTGTGCAGGCCCGGCGTGTGAACCAGAGCTGCGCAGGCGGTAGCCATCGGCGGTGGCCGTGAAAAGCTCGCTGCTGGTGACGCGGCCCTTGGGGAAGTCGTCCAGCGTGGGCGTACGCGTCGAGCAGCGGCTTGTTCTGGCGCGCAGTGGCCGACGTCACGGCGGCGCCGGCGCCGGCGGCACCCGCGGACCGACCAGCTTCTGCACCTCGCGGTAAAAGTCTGGATCATACTGGAATGGCATCTTTGCCAGTCGATTGCAGGCTCCCTCGACCAGCGCTCAGCAGTCTTCAAAGTCCCGAACCTCTGCGGCGGTCTGTCCATGTCAACGGCTCAAATTGTGACCCCACCTTTCGATCCCTATAGCCAAGCTGCCTGCCGCCTTGGGCGAGGCTCACTAGGAGAAGAAAGCAGCCGGTCCAGCTGGAGCTGGCCGCCGGAGGCCCGTCGGGCGCACCACGCACGCTCGGCGCTGACTGGCCTCCGGCGGCCAGCTTCCAGCTGGACCGGCTGTCTTGCGCTGCGGCTGGGGGCCAGCTCCGTCGGCACGAGCGGAGCGAGTCCGCGCCCAGCTCGAGACAGTTGGGGCTGATGCAGAGCTGACGTCAAAAGGTCCACCGAGGAGAGGTGCTTGTGGAAATTAGGAGCGGTACCTTGGCCGGCTGTGTGTGCCGTGCAGCGGGTGCGCGGCGGCCAGGTAGGCGCGGCGGAAGAGGCCGCGGGGAAGGGAGGGAAGGGTTGGCGTCACTAGCTCGGTACGCGGCAAGGCAGGGGCGCAAGCGAGCGGCGGAAGAAAAGAACGCAGCTAAGGCAGGTAGCAGTTTGCGCTTGATTTTACGCTTGATGGCTAGCATGGAAAGGGCGTGGAAAAGTCTTCCTCGGCGTTGGCGTGGCGGGCGTTGCACAGGGCGGGCGTTGATGGCGCTGAGCCACGCACGCGGCGGCGCAGCTGGGCGGCACGGCATTGGCGGCGCATGGCGTGCGAGCTCGCATGGCGTTCTGTTGTTTGCTGCTGCTGTTGTCGCCTGACCTGGCTTGCACGACGCGGTTGCGCAGGGTGGTTGTGAAGCTGTGATGGTCGTGAAGCTGTGATGGTCGAGACGTCTCAGCAGGGTGGCAGAATCAAGAGAGCGAAAGCAGCAAAAAGGCCAACGCGCGACATCGGATCGCTGCCGCATGGCTAGCCGCGGTTGCGCAGGCTGATCTCTGCGGGATCTCCACACGCGGAGGGAGGGCGAGAGGGCGAGAGAGGAGGAGTAGCAGACGGAGCAGGGCCGTAGCGCACGTTTGCCGCCTGCCGATCGATTTCGTGGAGCGCGCATGGGCTGCTTCTGGCGAACATGCGGCGGCGGGCGGTTCGCGAGGCTGCGCGCGCCCCTTGCCCAGCCGGGGCAGCATTGGCGGGTGCAGTACTGTATGTATGTACATACATGCGTGCAACACGGTACGCAAGCGGCGTTTGTTGTAGGCAGGCCGGCAGGCAGGCAGGCAGGTAGGCGGGGGCAGAGGGCGAGCACACGAGACACGTGGGCGGCCAGGCACCGACGGCCGGAGCAGCACGGCGGCGTCTCGCTTGGCCAAGAGCGCCCGCGGTACGTACCCACGCTGCGGTGCTGCTCGGAGGAATACCCGCGCGTTACATACAGCGGGAATAAGTCTGCGGTGCGCTTCTGCGAGTATGTATCAGGTATGTACGTGGCAGGCGGTACATGCAGAGGCGAGCGCGAGGAGCTTTGCCGTCGTGAACAATGCGCCGACGCTTGCCGGCGCGGCTCTTTGGTGTCGCCGCCCGGGCAGCGGTGCAGGCTCACGAGGCTTCAGCAAAGGGCACGGCCTTGCAGCGGCGGTTAAGGCCTGCAATGCGGCGCACACTACTCGTACAGGACTGGAGCCCAAGCCAAGCGCTGCGGGGCCCGCTGGCCCTCGCAGTGTGTGGGCTCGGCTGCTGCGCACGGTCGGGAGGCTCTCGAAGAGGAGATACCGCACCGGGAAGGCGGTTGTGCTTGTGACAATTGCGGCCGTCGACAATAGAGGGCATAGCCGCCGCGAGGGAGAGAGCGGGTTGCCGACCGGCCGCCCCCCCCTGCGTGACCCGCTTGGGGGCCTGTGACGGAAGGCGGCCTGCTGACGGAACGGCTGCAAAAAGGAAGCATTTGGGCTGCACCGTGGCGAGCGGCAGGCGGCTGCGGCTGCGGCTGAAGCTACTGTACTAGACCGAGGGAGAAAAAATAAAGTCTTCGGGTTGCGCCGGGCTTTGTGAAAGCCTGGCGCCGCGCCTTGTTCTCGGCTCTGCCCCCCCGCCTCCGACCCAGCCGCGCCTTTGTTTGTTTTTGCCATCGTGCCGCCCGCCTGGTCTTGATGGTCGCGGCAGCTTGATCTGAGTGACTGTCGACCTGTGCGCGACCTTTGGGAAAAAAGCAAAAAAGCAGCAGAGAAAAAAGCTGTGAGGCCCCCCCCGTGGGGAGCCAAAACCCCTGTTTTCGGCCGGCAAGGTGGCCCTGAGTTCATTGCCGCGCACGGGAAAAAGCAGTCGGAGGGCGGTGGGTAGCCTGTTCCGGGCTAGCGGGGCAACGCCACGGGGATACGTGGGAATGCCGCCCACGCCCCCCCGACCGCGCTCCTTTGCCCGCCGTGACCTCGCGGTTGCCCAGCCGCCGTCTCGACGCTGAGAGGACCGAGTGCGCTATTGAATCCGCCGCTCCGGTCACGCGGTTTTCTTACGTGTGCCCCTGTGCGGCGGCTGCTGCTGTCCAGGGACCGCACAGCACGGTGCTGTACTGGCGTCCATCGTGTCGCCCGACGATCCGCCGTCGCCCGGGCGACGATCCTCGCGCTCAAATGCTGGCCTGTCCCCGTTCGAGCTCGCCGCGGTCTACTGCTGGCCCGGACGCGGCCAAGGATCCACCGTGTCCTCGATCTCGCGGCCGTTGCCGCACGACAAATCACGGTCCGGATGGCGGGCGCTTCTCCGCGCATCGTGAGCTCGACCCACCATGGCTTCGCTCGCCCCCAGACGCGCCTGTGGGAAACTCGTACTGTCGTGGGAGGCTGCCCCGTACAGGCGTACCATGTACTTTATGTACCGTCGCGGGGCGCCCACCACCCGGCCGGAAATTGAGTTTTCGAGTCGGCGGGCTTGGGCCGCTGCCACGCAGTCGAGACGCCCGGACGCTCCACTTGAGACGATGTACGACACGCTACTGCTGCGACGGCCTCCTCCTCCGGATGACAGGCGGGCGCGACTGGTCAGCGGCGGCCCAGTACGAGGCACGAGAGGACCCCGTTCTGGCCGTCCCTTCGCAGCTGCCTCTCCGAGAGTACTTTTCCGGAAGCCGCCAGCTCCGACGGGCTCTCGGCCACGCACACGGCGCGCCTTTCCCCTTGTTTTCCTTCGCCTGTTTCGGAGCTGTCGTCTTTCTCCCAGCGCAACCGTCAGCGGCGGACGCCCGGCAGGAACTGCACTCCGCGGCGGGCGGAACGCTTGGGGCCAGCCACCGCCTGCACGCGCCCCGACGTCCAAGCTTGTCAGACGAGTGGGTTTGCCAGACGAGGCGATAGAGGACAGCGCAAGGGACGACGGCGACCTTTTACAGTACTGCACGGAAGCACCGACTGCGGCCGACACGTTGCGCGCGCAGGCGTGCGGTCCGCTTCTGGGCGCGCTCTGAATTGCACGCCCCTGATCGTGCGCACCGCATCGGGTCCCCCGGCGCTGCAAGCGCCGAGCAGCGCGCAGCAACGCTGGGGGACGGACCCACAAGTACTGCTGTTTGGTAGTATACTACGCGCCCGCTGCGTGTGTGCTGCTGCTGCTTGCTGCTGGGCGGGGCCGCCCAAAGCGTGAAAAATTTCGCTCATCCCTCCTCCTGCTTGTACGGGCTTACGGTACGCAAACCCCCCCCGGATCGTCGTCCTCTCTGCCAGGAAGGGCGAGACACGTGCGACCAGAGCGCCAGCGAGCACCGTCGGGCAAGTCAGTACCGCAACGGTCGCATTACAGTATGTACAGTATGTTCCGGTGCGTACGCATGTTTGTACAGCGTGAGAGTGTGTCTGTGAGCAGCGACCCATGCGGGAAAAGAGGAGCGCTCAAAGGGCCCGAACGCCAGACGTTGGAGCTTGTCCCCGCGCGTTAAGGTGGTCCCCTCTCTCTCTGTCTCTCTCCCACGCCGGTCCCCTCTCGCTGTCCCCTCGCGTGCAGCGCGCGGCTGTGGGGAGTCAGGCTTGCCCCTGCGGCCTGGCCCAGCATGGCTCGCCCGCCCCGCGCTGTGCTCAGTCGATAACCCGAGGGGGGGAGCGTTCCGGGGCGTCCTCTCTTACAGTACAGCGGGGCGGGCGGCGACAGGTCCTGCTGTGACTACCACGAGTAGCCCGACACCACTGGCGTCGACACGCGGGAAAAAAACACTCGGCCGGCGCTGCAGCCGGCGCCAGAAGTGACTTGACATGCCGGACTCGACGCGATATTCCCACCCGAAAAATAAGCTAAAAGCTTCTCCCCTCCTCCGGCTCCAACACCCCCTGGCAAGCCCGCGCGCCGCACTACCCCGACCTCCTGCTGTCACATGTGGGAGCACTGCGGCGAGTCCTGAGACTGCTACCTCCGGCGGCGGCTGTGAACCGTCGTGCGGTGTCCCGCGCGCTCCCCAGCATCTAGCCCCGTACGTCGCCCCCGTTCGGTAACGAGGCACCACCGTGCTGACTGTTGTCAGGCAGAGTACTGGAGCCTGGGACGAGCGACGCCTAAGGACACAAATTGCCGCCGACACCCACTGCGACCCCGGTACGGACTGTCCAGCACGGCATGCCATTGCTGTTTATTGCCCGGACCCAAGGCCCTTTTTTTCCTGCGCACCCGGTACCTGCACCCGGCTCACCCGGCCCCTCTCCCCGTGTGCTCCCTCCCCCTTCCCTCTCTGGGTGGTCAAGCGTCTGTGCCCGGGGCAACCTTAGTCCTCTCAAGCTTACTGTCCACGCGCCGCCGCCGCCGCCGCCGCTCGCCCGCTGCCAGTCGTTCTCTTGGACACCTTCCCTGCCAGTACGCCTGCTCTCTGTCCGCCACCGCGCCTCTTGCGGGGCCAGCGCGAGGCTTGGACGACACGGGAGGTGAAAAACCCCTGTGGAGAGGAAGCCTGAATACCAAAATCCGGGAATGACCAACGACTGGGCCCGCCCCTCCCTCCCCAAGCAGACACCTGGGAGGGACATTTTCCCGGGGGAAAAGCCATGAAAAAAAGCGAAAGGCAGGTACCGCACCAGCGCCGCCTCGAAAAAAGCACGCAGAGCGACACCCGAAAAAAGCACAAGAGCGACACCCGAAACAAGCACAGCACGCGGCACCCCGAGCCAGCACAGCCAGCGCACCCCGAGACCAGCACAGCAGAGCGACACCGCTCGGCGCCAGCCCGCGGCCCCAGAGCCATCGCCCTGCGTACCCGTGCACACAAGAACCCCACCGCCCAGGACCCACCCCCTCACCCGCCGCTGGCCGTCCCTCGCTGCGGGCGCTGATCCCCCCGCCGTTGTGCTCTCCTCACCCCCGATCTTTTGAGCGAGTCGGAGCCTGCGAGGGTATATAAACACGGCCCCCCGTCCGTCTACTCGATCACCAGCCGCCATCAACCGGCAGCCTCTTCCTTCCTCTCACTTACTCCATCCTTCAGAATGGTAAACTCCAAGTCGCTGGCGCCATCGCGCTGCTGTCGCTCTCGGGAACGCCCTGCCCACCGCCAGAT
>JAMXBC010000493.1:0-20510 GCA_024138005.1 Lumnitzera racemosa | reverse complement strand
GTAGTCCCCCTAAGTTAGGAAATGGGGGAAAATTTTCAAATATATTAACCCCTTTTTTGGGTAGCGTTTTCCACTGCACCTATGAGGGTCAACCTCTAATGGAAAAAAATGGGGTTACTATAACTTAAAAATGTCCCCCAATTTTAAGCTTACCCATGGGGGTTTTCTATTTACTAGGGTGGCATTCGATCAACAGATTCAAAAGCAAATTTATTTAAGGCTACTAATCTAACTTAATTTACATTTGATGTTAACATGTTATAATGTCACATTATTTTGTTTTTTTCTTAAAAGTCATTTTTTGGTTTTTTTGCCTTTACTTTTTGCGTTTTGGTAAACATTGTCCAATTTATTTGGCTTAAATTTTTGGTATTTGCTTGGGAATAGGAAGTTTATGGTTTTAATTACCGTTATTTGCGTTGATTTTGTCTCTATTTTGTTTTAAGGCCTTTTACTTTTTTAAAATAAATATTTTTAACTATAATGGTGAAGGGGTTTGTCTAAGGGGGGTACTATTAATATAACAAACACTTCATTCAGCTCCTTTTAATAATTTAATTTTAACGAGTTGGGACCGGGATAATTGGGCCATTTGGAGTAACCTAAAATTGGGTTGTGGGGTAAATTTAGGATCATTGGAATAAGGGGTTTTGGTCTAAAAATACTCACCTCGGGGAGGGGACCCATTTTGTAGGAACGAATTCGGGGATTAGGGAGGGGCATTGTACTAGTTTGGGGGGAGAGGCGAAACTAGCACGGGGGGAAATGCGTCCAGGGGGTGGGTTACTTGGGGTAGGGTTTTTTCACTTATTTTTGACGGGGTTTTCATAATTAATCTTTACTTTAGAGGTTAATAAATTTAATCTTTTTATTTTTTGCATATGGGATTTCATTGATGGTCTGCTACAAATTGGCATAAAAGATGCGGGTCTTACTAAGCCAAACAAGAGGGTTAGTGGGATCGTCAAGCATTTCAAATGTATTACATTGTAAAGGGAGCCAAAATGAGGGTTTTTTAACCGATGCTAAGGCTTTAATGCTTAAAGGGGATGACTCCCTTCCCAAATGATATATTTTTTAGGGAGATTTTAAAATGGGGGTTTAGGGTCATGGTTTAAAGTTGGGGGATAAGGTAGAGACAGGGGTTTTAAGAACCATAGCTGTTAAAAATTAGGGGGATGGAAGGGTTGCCCGGGGAGCATTATTCACCGCAGCACTCCTTACCCTACGGTTTTCCTCTATAGCCTAAATTTTAGAAATCAAACACTTGCCATGGGGAAGAATTCTAAGTGGGGCCCTTCGTAAACACCTTAATGACCTTCAAGAAGTGACTTTATAGATTTAGCTAGAGAACATGGGTGAAAAAGCTTACACAAGGTTGCCCCCTCTCCGATACTTAGCAACGGGTTTTTATCTACAGAGCTCATCAGGTTAGGGAGGGGGGGAACTCAAAAAAAAAAACTACCCCAAACAAGATCGTGATTAGTTTGCTACAGCACAAAGTAATAAACTTAGCGGATGATCAAGAGGAAAATAACATGCCTAAAAAGGGGGCTGTTGAATTGGGGATATTACCCTTTGATAGGTACAAAATATTTTATTTAATTTAATTAAATTTTAGCCCTTAAAAATTGGGTAAATGACTAAACATTTAATCATGATGGTTTAGTGAAATTTTGGATAACCCTATTGGAAAAAAAAAAAATTGTGCAATCTCTTCTTCGTTTTTTCTTTTTTTGGTTTGGGTTCTTTTTTTATTGGGGCAAAAAATTTAAAGTTGAGTTATGAAAGTTTCGTAAAACATTATGCATGGGGAACCTGAAGGTGAGAAAAGCTTAGATTTTAAGGACGAGTATATCATGGAGTAGATGTGTTTATAGGTGTTGTAATAGATTTTTGAAATAGAGTATCGTGTAGTTACATTTTTTTTTGGAAACATAGAGGGAAGTGTGATAGGTTAATTTGGTGTTTTTTGGTGATATAATGGCTTTTGAAAAGGGGGGAAAATTAATTAAATTCGACTTTTCAAGAGTTAAGTCTAAAAACATTGCATTAAAATTGGTTTTTTTTGGGAAGCCCAATTTCAATAAGTTAAAAAAAAATTTCCCTTTCTTAAAAGCGCATTTTAATTGCAAGACTTGAAATTAAAGCTTTTGGAAAGGCCGGATTATCAGTAATTGGCTAAAAAGCCAATTTTTAGGCTAATTTCAAAATAACTTCCTAAAAATCGAATTTGTTTTTTTTTGTAGTCTTGGGATTAAATTTTTCCTAGAGCCTTATTTTTGGGGATTTTCTTAAATTTGCATTTTTTATTTCGTTTTCCTAGTATTCTTACTCCTCTCTTCTTTTTTTCAACAAAATGATTAAAATATCACATTTTTCATGAAAAAAGCACCTCATTTAAAAAAAACAAACACGAACACCCAAAAAGTCGCTTAAAAAGCACTTGGGTTGCTTCATTAAGAAGGGATACTTTTAAGATTTCTTCTTCTTCTTTTTTTCTTTTAATTCCATTATATTTTGACAAGCATTAGACTACTTTCTTTTCTACAATATGGGCCATTTGGGGCATTTTGGTCATTTGGGCTATTGATTTGTTGTTCTTTCATAATAATAAATGGAATGTTATTATTGTTTTCTTATTTTTTGTTGTTTTTTGCTACTTACTACATTATTATTATTATTTTTATTATTATTTTTTATGTAATAATTAATTTTAAATTATTAATATTTTAAAATTTTTTTTTTAAATTTTAAGGTAATTTGATTAAAAAAAGTAATTAAAAATTTTATGAGATAACATAAAAGTATTAAAAAATTATTGAGTAAACTTTAATTAAGTAACCATTGATAAAAAATTGGGAAAAAATTAATTTAATAGTTGTTTTAAGTATTAATGGCAAATATTTCTAAGCACCCTCCCCCAAAAACTACCCCTCTAAATAAACAAAACCAAGTTCACCATGAATGGTGGGTTTATGGTAGTTTTTGGGAGATGCAATTAGGTGAAATTCGTCAAAAGGTACCTAAACTTACCTATTAAAATAAAAAAAAACTTTATAAAGTAATAACAAATTTAAGGTTTATGGAATCGGGTTTTGGGGGGACTTTTGATTTAAAAAAACTTCTTTAAGGTTTTCGGTTGAAAAAAATTTTGAGATTATAAAAAAAAAATGTTGTATAGGAGATTGGGATTTTGGTAAAATAATTTTAAATTAAAAAACAAAATTATTTACCTTTAATCTACACGCCCATGCATACCCTATTTTAAGAATTTTTTTAAATTTGATTTTTTAATTTTCATTTGTGTTGAAAGGTTAGTAAAATGTAACTTACAAAATCTTAAATCTAATGGCCTTTCCACTTTACCCTCCTTCTGTATCTTGCCTAAAGTTTATGAAAACCTATACTTATAAAATCATTGGAAATTTATAAATTTTGCATTCCAAAAAATTTTTTTAACTTTTATGGGGAGAAAAATTTAAGGAAAAAAAAAAAAATTTAAAACCTTTTTTTAAAGTATAAAAAATGTTAAAACCCTATAAAGGTATATTTTAAGTTTCATTAAGATTGCGTGTAAAAAAAACCTATCTCGATTGTATTTCAAAATAAATTTACATATATTTTTATTATTTACAACTCCAAACTTCCGACATGGAAAGGATAAACAATTGCTTTTACACCTAAATGTAGAGGGCAATTGGTTGAGCCATCTATGGCAAAGAGGAAAAAATAAAAAAGTAACGGCGGTTTCTTAAATCAAGTTGAAAGGAAACTTAGTATGGAAATAAAAAGGATATTTAAGGCTTACAAAATTTGGTTTTTAGAATGGAACAAAGAAAAAGAAATAAAAATTTTTTAATTTTAAGAAATAAAATGGAAAAAATTAATAATTATTTCATATAGTTATTTGCAATTTTTATGAATGGATATAAAAATGCTGAAAATAAAAAAAAAAAATCATATAATAGCTTCTTTCAATTCCTTATTTGGCCCCAGTAATAGTTTTTCCCTTTTTGAATTCGTTTCCTCCTGGCAAACAAAAAAAAAATTACGAAAAAAACATGTTTTGTACAGGGGGGGAATAACCATTTTTATTTTAAAAGTTTTTGTAGTAAACAAAAACATGAACAATAATGACTCATTTAACGACATTATTAACTGGGTTGTTTAAGCGGGGAATTGTTTAGGGGCCCCCAAGGGGGCCAATCATGGAGCGATAATTCATAAAACTTGAAAAATTGACGGAAGCGCATTCGGTTCACATTTGTCGACCACAGGAGGGAAAAAAAATTGCAATCGGGACACTCGTTGGTTAAAAATGGAAAAAAAAGAGAAAATTGGGCCATTGGCCAATTTTTAAAAAAAAATTATTTCTTGCACCGACTTGTGCAATACGTTTCGAAGAAATTATTACATGGGTTTAAAGGCTTCAGCCTCCCTTGAACTCGTTCAAGAATATATTTTTCAGATCAAACCACAGGAAGAAGTGAAATTTATTTGAATTATGCTCAATAATTTAAAAAACGAAACATTTTCTTTTTTTCAAGTTTTTTTTCTCTCAAAATTTTTCTTTTTTTTTAAGTTTGAAGAACTTGGGATAAATATTCGATTTTAAATATAGGGTTTCAAATTGCGGACAGTGGTGAATCAAGTTGAAGAAATTCAAGTTGCCTGGACAAAAGGATAATTATTTAGTGATCAAAGACATTTAATGACGTATTGAAAAACCACATTATTTACCATTTTATTTTCCCATTTTTTTTTTTTTATATTTGCTTGTCAAATAAGAAAAGATAAATAGGTGTGCAAATGATGGGGGGAAAAAATGGGTTTCTCCCCGTCAAACTCAAAATAAAAAATATTGGTCTGTCAATTGATCCAAAATATGATTAATGTTTATTTTTTCAGAATTGGGCCCAAAAATTAAATCAATTTTTTGGATGAGATCCACTTTTCCCTTATCATAAAATCAAGCCAAATCACGATGCTCTTATCCTTTTTCTCTATTGAATTCAATTTCGACCAGATAAACAAACCAAAAAAAGTTTGGGTTCATTTAAAAAACCAAGATTAAACGGTTGCAAATGAAAAAGCGGGGTTTTCGAGCCATCGACTTAAAATTCAAGTGACTTGTTCTGGAAACAAAAAAAAAATGAGGGGCTGAGTCATGGGAAGTTCGTGGGCGTGAAAAAAAGCCTTGAGCCATGTGGTGCTGTTAAGGAGAAGGGGAATTTAAAATTAGAAGGGGGATCAAGTGGTATGAGTAATAAGAGTATAATGGGGATTAGTAAATTTTTAGGAAGATAGTAAAATTGTTATAATTAGTATAAATTTTATTAGGGAAATTAGTTATTATATAAAATATTATAAATTAATTTTTTTATAAAAAACCCAAATGAATCCATCATTCCATTCATAAATCAAATTTAAGAACTATTATTCTATAAATCTATTTTCCTTCTCTTTTTAAATTTTTTAGGAATTTATCTTTCACTCAAACTAAAGGATAATTTTATTTTTCTTATTTGTATGGGAATAAGGCTCGTGAGGCTCTAAACAAAATGATGGGTTTCATCGAGAGGGAACGAGGTAAAAATTAAAAAAAAATTTGCTCATGTTGGGAAAGCAAGAACTTAAAAGAGAAAGTGGGGAGAAAAGTTTAAGAATATATGGAGGAAAATTTAAAGAAAAAATAAGAGAAAAACATACAATTATTGAAAGGAAAAGTTGTAAGGGATTACGAGGGAAGTAATGATAGAAGACATGAAAGAAGAGCAAATAATAGGGGCCAAAAAAGAAAAAAAATTGCAATGGTAAAAACTATAGAATATATAAGTGGAAAGAAAAATTTTTGAAAAAAAAACTAAAAAAAAAAAGTTACAAAGGGAAAGGGGCAACTAAAGAGAAGCGGAAAAAAAAAATGGTAAAAAAGAAAAATTAAGTGGAATTAATGGGTCGAAAAAAAAAAAATATATGAACAATGGACAAATTCTAAATTTCCCTGATGTAGAGGGAAATTTCATTTTTTTCCTTAATTGGTTTTTAAACAATGATGTCAAAGATAAAAAGTTTGGTATGAAAAAGATCTAAATTAGAGAATAAAACAAGTAACGATGAATCAAAAATGTCAAAAACAACTTTAATTCTGAATGAGGAAAATTCCCATACAAAAAAAAAAAAAAATTTTATAATTGAAGAGTTTTAGACTTTACAAACCTATAAAAATTTTTAAGTCAGAAGAAAAAGAAAAAAAATGCTATTAGTTTAATTTTTTAAGGGGATGGGTTTTATCCTTTTGTTTTGAAGAATAACTATATATGGAAGATCTTACTAATTATTTTTTTTATTATTATATTCATATTTACGTAGTAATTCCTTAGGTTAAAATTTTTCTTGAACCTGGGAGGATAAGGTTTTTAAAAAAAGGGTTGGGGTTAAATTGTTTATGACCAAAAATTAGATTAGAAAAAATAATAGTTTAAATAGTTTAGTTTTTTTTTTTAATATGTGTGGTTTAGATATTTAGTAACCATTAGTCCGATTGGGAAATTAGTTCATAAATATGTATTAGTTGGGGAGATAAAAATAGTTTTATATAGGGATTGTAACAAGATTATTCAATAATTTTTAAAAAAAAAACTCAAGAAATTATAGAATTTGTAAAAACAATGGTGCTCTTGTTGCTCTTACACTTGATTTGTTCCATTGATTCAATCCCATTCATTTTCTTTTTTTTTCTTTTTCACTATCATTACCATTTTGTTTTTTGTTCAAAGTTCAAATTCTTCATTTCCCAATCTAAATTCAATTTTGCAAGATCCTATTAATTATTAGCACAAATACAAAAATTTTGTTGGAGCAAAATTAAAGGTGCAAATAGGAAGGCATTAAGATAGAAAAAAGATGGCATTTTATTTTTATTAAGGGTGCAAGGGAAAATCTAAGTAAACTTATTGTAAGTAACAAAAGCACTTAGGGAAAAAAATTAATCATTGAATTTTATTGAAGAAAAAAAGTTGATGAAACGACATGGGCAAAGATATTTACTTTAAACCATAGAAGGCCACAAATAAATACAAATTTCAAGAAACTATTCAAAATAATGATTAAGCAAATTTGTTGTTGTAAAAAAAAAAAAGGGAAGATTCCAAGGGCAATTCAACTTTTAGATTTCCAAATAATCAAAATAAAAGAAAAAATAATTGGGGGGATAATGGTCCTTAATGTGACTTTTATTTTATAATGGGTAGAGTGATTTCAAAAATTTTTTGCATGTCTTTTTTCCCTGGAGCAATTATGTTTTTTTTAAAATAAATTGCACTTAATCTTAAAGATAAAAATTTCAAAGTAAATTTAAGAAAATAAGTTATAAATAAGGAAGGTCACTTTTTTAAAGGGCAAATTTTATAAAAAGCATGCTTCGAGTTTCTTTAAGTAACTGTTGATAATTTTTTACTTTTATTAAATAGGATTAGTTTAATCCTTTTTTTATTTGCTTATCTTCTTTTTCTTAAACCTTAAGGACAAGATTTTTTTTAAAGGGTGGGGGGGAAATTGTTATGATTTTAGATATTTAATTAAGCAAATTTAATGGAATGGTTTTTCAAGTAATAGGATTAGTTAGTAAGGAAGATAGTAAAAAAGCTGTAATTTTCTAAAGTTTATTAGGAAATTAGTTACTATAATTTCAAATTTTTATAAATAACATTTGTAAAAAAAAACCAATAATCATCATTCCATTCATTAATTAAATTTAAGGAATTATTATTCTATAGCTCTCTTTTTCCTTCTCTCTCAAAATTTTTAGAAGTTTATTTTTTTACTTGAATTAAAGATATCATTTTTCATTTTCGTAATGGATAATTACTTTGAGACTTTAATAGGTTTATATGATTAGATTGATTGTAAGTTGATGTATGACTCCCATCTTTTTGTATAATTTTTTCTCTCCATGGGAGCATAAAAAATGCCACCAGCTTAAAAATTAAGGCCAGTTGCCAGGACGATGCGTATTTTCTCTTTTCAATCTTGGAACGACCCTTAAATATCAAGTTCCCTTTATTTGGAAATATAATGTAGAAGCCTCTTGTAAGAACTTGGGTTGGGAAACCTTTCCCCTTAGAATTTGCTATAGAGTTATTAAACAATTATTGTTTTGATAGAATTTTAGATGTTTTTAATCCTGGAAATGAGGAGGATTTTAAAAAAGATAAGAGAGTTTAAATCGGTATCAAATTAAAAATTTTAACTACAGTTGATAAAAATATTATAATATATTTCATATTTATTTATTAAAGTAATAAAATTATTTATATTCTTGAGATTTAAAAAAAATTTTTTTAGATTTTTATTTTTTTTTTTTTCTTTTTTTTTTTTTTACATTTTTATTTTTTTTAGTAGTTGCATTCTCTAATTTTAAAATTGAAAGAAAATAATGCATATTTTGACCCTGCAAAAACCTTAGGTCTTTGAGGAATTGAGTTAGAATTGGGTTATATCTCCTTAATCAACTAGGTTTGAATGGGGTCCCCTATTAATAAGGGCTAACTGTGATTAGGAATCAATTTTATAGTTAGATCAACATCGTCCTTAGTAGCAATTGCTTTGAGTGAACACACTTTTCCTCAATGTGAAAACCACCCCAACTCCTAATATTAAAAAAAAATTTAAAAAACCCTTAACCATGCTTCAAAAAGTTCCAAAAAACATAACCCTACCCCTAAATACCAAACACTTAAAAAAAAGCTTTGACAAAAAAAAAATTTTTGTAAAAGCAATTCAAAATCCAAAAAACCTATAGTTCAATTAAATTCCCCAAAAATTAAATGTTTTTGAGCTTGTTCAAACATAAAAACCACCACATAAAATATAAATTGTTGAGTTTTCCCCTGTTCCAATAATTACGGAAAAACATAAGTTGCCTTTTGTAGTTGTAAAGGGAGTTTCAACAATTGAAATTTAAAAGGGAAAAAAAAAATGCAAAAAAGGGGTGGCATTTTCCTTCTAAAAAGTTATGTTTGGGAGACTTTACCACATGAGAATAAATTTAGAAAAAAAACATTTTTTAAAGTTTAGAGTGAGGGAATGAAAAAATAAAAAAGTGAAAAGGGGGGAGGAAAAAAAGAAAGGAATGTCAAGTTAGGAGCTTGGGTGGAGTTTATAATGGAAGAAAAAGGGACGAATTTGGTTTGATGTAAGAATTTTAGAAAAAAGGAAAATGCTGTTTGAAAAAATAATGGGCAATGGTTGTTGGTTATTGATAACCACAAGGACACCATGAGTATTTTTTAGTTGAAATTATAAAGGAAATTTAGTTCATCCTTGATAATTTAAAAAACCTTAGGCAAACTAGTTTAGAAAAATAGTCCTGGTTTAGTCTTTTTAATAGAAACAAAAAATAAAAGGGGAAACCAAAAGGGAAAAGGAATAAGGAAACTTAAAGGTTACAGTAAGGATTTTTAGGTGAACCTTAAGGGGGGAAGTTAAGGAGGTTAGCCACTTTGGTTGGTTGAAAGAGTTTAAAGGGTTTAGAAGTTTTTTAGAATGTAGCGAGAAAGCTATTATCACTAAGATTGAAAGGGCTAAGTCCATAAGGTTTTGCTTTGTTGATATGGGTTTACTCTCCTTCGCTTTTTCAACAAGAAGAAAAGGCGTTTGGTAGATGATTATATAATGGTTATAGATTTTAAGGATCCTTTAAATGTGTGTTGGTGTTTTTTTAATTTTGGGGGGGATAATTTTTTGAATTTGCACGAAGGGAAGACAAAGGAGAAAAAGGCAAGTTGAAGGATTTAAAAAAAAACGATAGCTGTTGGGCTAGTTTGTTTTGATGTGGATGGTAATAAAGGGTTAAAAATTTTTTACATGGTTTAAAAAAATAAAAGGTTTTTGATCGAGATTTAGTGAAGGAAAGAAATAGAAAGACTCTTTTCTTAAAATGAACGGGGTTCCTATTTTCCCTCATGCCTAAGTTTGCCCACTTGTCACTATTTTATTGTTATTCCCAAATATATGCCAAATGTTCTATGGATAAAAATTTTACTCAATCTTCCATCTAGTTTTACTATTAATTACTTGAAAATGCATTTGAAAAATAAAATTAGATTATTGGGTTTTCAGTTTTTTTTTTTTTTTTGAAAAAAATATTCCATTGATTGGTGGACAAAAAATTTTTTCATTTTTTAGAATTTATGGAGAGTTGTTGAAGGGTGTAAAAAAAAGGAAATAAATGAAGAGCTGGTGGACAGGAGGGGAATGATGATTCACTTAGATGTGTTTTAGGAAAAACCGGGGGGAAAAATGTAAAAATAGTTTACAAAGGGGGGAGCAAAGTTGAGTGCCTAATAATAAAGCAAAGATTGAAGCCTTAATAAAAAAAATTTTAGAAATGTTACAATTAATTTAAATAGAATTAAGCTATTAAAAAAATGAAAAGGATGAAAAAATAAAAAAAAAGGGAGTTGGAGGAGAAAATAGGGGGGAGAGGGGAATATTGGCACTAAAGGTTAAAGAATCAATTGGTTGAATTATGGTTTGATCCTAAGGGCATCTTTTTTCAAAAAAACAACTTTGAAAAAAAAAAAGAAAAAGAAACACTACCCAAAGCATTATAGAATAGGGAAAGGTCAGTAGTTTGAAGAAGAGTAGGATGGTTGTAGAGGGCATTTGTTTAATATTTCGGAGTTAATTATAAGAAGGTGATGGGAATAATAACTTTAATTTTGCAATCCTTAATTTGGAAAAAAAAATCTTGTCTTCTCCAAGAAGAAAAGAAAGGCAGTAATTTCTTTTTTTGGGGCCTTTAAAAAGCCCTAAGAACTAGATGGCTTTCATAAGATTTTCTATTAGGCATTATTAAGATGTTATTAGTGCGTCAATTGTTAAGGCAGTCAAAGGAATTCTTCCTATCAAGTAGGGCTTCCCCTTGGTCCTTTTTTACTTAACAATTTATTGTCTTTGATCCTTAAAGCCCTTCACCTCGAGTTGGGTTAGTCAATTTTAGCCCCTTTATATTTGTGTAATTTTCTTTATAAAATCATTTTCCAATATCATTGTAAAATAAGTTGAAACTTTTTCTTAGCGAAATCATCTCAACTAGTTCAAAGTGCATTTATTTCAGGAAAGGGTTGATTTCAAGATAATTGTACAAAATGGCTCATGGAGTGTTTTCATTGTTTAAAAAAAACCAATTTTTTTATTTTTACCCCCCTTAAACAGACATTAAAATAAGGCTTTTTGATAAAGGGCGGGGTGGGACTTTTTGGAAGGTTATACGGGTTGAAGTTGGGTCTTAAATGCAAAATTCATCAAATGGATCATGACATGTGTGAAAATCGGGTGAATTTAAATGTGATGGTAAATGGGGAAAAGGGTAGGGAATATGTGAAGCCTACAAAACGATTTAGGGATAAGGTGATCCTTTTTATCACCTTATAATGTTTATTCTAGTAGTTTAATTACTCTCCAAAAAAAAGCTAATTCAAATGGCTAAGAGGGAAGAATTGGGGGGAGTGAAACTAAAGCTAAGTTGGGTCCAAATGATTACTTACATATTTATTTCTTTGATGATTCTTTTATTTTTCATGGTTTATTGCAGAGGGGCAAAATCTTGCTGTTTTTTTAAAAAATATTTTTCATAGAGTATTGTTTATGGCTTCATGACAAAATGGAAAATTTTTAAAAAAAAAATCATGTATTTTTTTTTTAGTTAGCAACAGTCTTCATTTGTTGGGGACAGCAAGTGACATTAATGTTAGAAGGAAAAAGAAGACATAAATCCAAAAAAAAAATATTAGGACTTCCTACATTAAATAGGGAAGGTTTAAAAAAAAAATATTTTTAAAGTTTATTAAGAGATAAAGATAGGAGTAAGGTCTAAGGTTTAGAAAAGGGGTTTGTAGAGTGAAGGGGAGGGAAAATATTGATAAAAAAAGCAAAAAAAAACTTTTCTTTCATTCCTTTATAGTTGGTAATAACTTTCATAAATGGATTGATTAAACCTTTAAAAGAGTGGGTTGGCATGGGATTAAGGATTTACATACCTTTAAAATTATTGGGGCATTTTTGGACCAAAACTAGTTTAGAAAGTACAAAAAAATTAAATCCAAAGGCTCTTTGGGGTTTTTGGTTCCCAAAGGGGGGAATTTACTTCTCAAGAGTTGAATTCAAGGTTTTGCTAAAAAAAAAGGGAAAAGGGGCCCAATTGTAAGGGTGGTTTCAAGTATCGTAGAGGAAAGAATGTGTTAAATTCCAAAAAGGAGGATAATGGAAGGTTTTGGGATGGTAAATTTGTTAGAGTTGGAAGGATAGATTGGATTCTAATTTCTAAACTAGTTTAGACTATAAGATCATGAGAAGATCTAAGGGGGACAAAAACAAACTAAAATTTTAAAGAGGTAAATTAAGAAGGAAGGTAGATTTCTAGGGATTTGAATAAGGATTGCATAGCATTTTCAAAAATAGCAAAGAAAAAAAAGCAAATTAAGGAGATTTTTCTCACATGATAGAGGGGATACAAGATGAATTGATCTAGCCATGCAGGGGCAAGATGGTACATGTTCTTCAAAAAATCAGCTACTTTTTACTTTGATGGAAGGTGGCATTAGCATGGATATTTTTGAAAAAAAACCCTTTGTTTTCCAGTTTTTTATATATGTAAAAGATTAGAAATTAGTTATAGAAAGATTTTGACATTTTATTTGGAAAATCTCTATCTAATCTCTTACCAATCATGGATAAACTTTGTAGAAAGAAGGATCCTTGGATTCGATGTTTTATGCTTTTTGTAAAAGGAGCAAGAAATTATTTAGAACATGCTTTGTTTTTTATGCCCTTAAGTAAGAGTAGTGTGGTTTGATTTCTTGAATTTTAGTGGTTTAGACAGAGTTGGGGTTAGGAAGTTTATTGGTCTGGGTTTTTTTAAAAGTGAAGGAAAAGTTGAATGGATTGAAGATCTTTAAGGTTAGATCTTAGTTGTAAAAATTGCTTGGTTGGCATGGGAAAAATTTTGGAAAAAAAGAAAAGATATCTTGTCTTGTATGGTAATAGAAAAATTGGGAATCTAAAAACGTTATCATTAGGAGAGTCAAAAAGGGAGGTTGGGAGTGGGGGAAAAAAAGAGGGAAATTTCAAAAAAAGCAAGGCATAATAATAAAGGAAGTGAAGGAAGTGGGTTAGGGTTTGGACAACAATAGAAAGGGGATGGCTAAAAATTAATGTAGTATTTCTCTAAATGAAAAAAAAGAAAGGGGCTTTGGGCAAGTGTCCTAAGGGGACGCAAAATAGGAGGGAAAAAAATAAGGGTTTCACAAAATTGGGGGGGGAATGCCTCAAAATGTAGGGAATAAGTTGAAGGTGTTTGTTTATTTTACATGCTATGGAATTTAAGGGAAGAAGAGAAATTGGGCATGTGTTTAATAGGTTGGACGTTCCCAAATGTTTACCTATGTAATAAACAATTTGCCTTAAGTGGAGGGGGGTTTGGGGCCTCTTAAAAAAACTATTCAAAGATATTAGAGCAGAGTTGTTGGGTTTAAGAAATTGTTAAGATTGAAGATATTCCCATAAATGGCTAAATGTAATTGCAGATATAGGTAGTTGGGGAATTTTTTAGAAGGTAGAAAAACCTTACGGGATTGGTGGATTAACATCCCATTCGACTGTTTAGGCTACTTAAATTAGATTACTTTTGGTTAGTTCATTTTAATGATTGTATTGTGTTTTCAAAAGAGTTCTAAGGAAATTTTAATATTTTTTTTTTGGGTAAAAAAAAAAAAAAAGACAAAAGTTTACATGCTCCGTAAAAACTTTCTTATTGTGAAAAATTTTTGGGGGGACTCCCAAAATTTGATGATTTTAAATTGTAAAAATCAAATACTAAACGAAAAGAAATAAAGTTTTCATGGCTTTAACAAAGTTCACACTAATAAAAGTTTTTTTAAAGTATTTAAGGCTTAGTTCGGGACGAGCTAACTAGCTTTCAACTTCTTTCCCTCTTTTGAGGGATCAAAATTTGAATTTTATGACTTACAACTCTATTTCGTCTATATCAATTTGAGTAAGTTGGATATTTAAAGAAAAATTTCTTTCTTTTTTCAATTTTGAAGATTCAAGATCTGGCCAAATAAAATAAAGGGCCAATAACAATGTAAACATAAGTAGGAATATTTATTAATTTTAAAAAACAAAAATTCGTTTTCGGGTTTCAATTTCTTAGTTTCTCTTGCAATATTTGAACTCTTTTCGGGGAGAAAAAAATCTTACATTAGTTTTTTTTTTTTTCCCAAAGGGGGAAAATTAATAAAATTATACCCCTCACTTTAAGTGGTATGCACACTTTATAATATTTCTAAGTATAATTTTAAATAAAAAAAAGCCCCAAAAAAACTTCCAACGTTGAACTAGGGAGTAAAATAGGTAACCTTATTGTAGAGGAAGTACCTATCCGGACCCTATCCATCGAATAGGTTTCTGTTTGTGGGTAATTAAATGTCAAGAAATGGATTTCGAGAAATAATTTTTTCCAAATCTCCCTTCCACAGAATACTTAATGGGTATGAAGTCTATGTTCTATGTTTTACTCAAAAAAAACCTATATTTCTAATGTTAAAAAGAGTATAAGGGGTTTTATTTAATAAAAAACCTAATTAGTAACGCTAATTAAATAATATTAATTAAATAAAAAATTTTACTATTACTTTTTTTTTTTTTTTTTAGTTTTAAGGAAAAAAAAAAAAGCCATACTTATAAATGATTACCTTAAGATTATTCTTTTAGCTTGTGTTTACCATTTTAGGGCTCTTTCTCCCCTCTTTCTTTTCTTCCTTCTTTTGTAAAAACCTTCTCTCTTTCTTTTTTTTAACCCCATTCCTCTTTTATTAACTCTAAACTAAATGAGTTTTTAAAAAATCTCAATTTTTTAACTTATCGTTCAATTAAAAATTATGCTGGAATTTTATGTACATGTTTTTTTTTGTTCTATATATAATAAATTCTTATAATTTTTATAAAAAAATTTTATTTTTAATGATTTAAAAAAAAAAAAGGACCAAAAGAAATTTACTTTATGACTTAAAAAGGGGTTTAAAATATTTTCAACTGTAAAATACTATCAAAAATTTTTATATTTATCTTAACTTAAGATACATTTAAAAAACCTATATAAATTTTTATTAGTGGATCTCTTATAATAATAGTTATACTTTTTTTATATTGATTTTGAATTCAATATAAAGTTTTGAAAGAAAAAAAAAAAGAAAAAAAAAATATAAAATTTACGGATAATAAGAAGGTTTAAAGTTTTCATATGTAAGTTTCGAGTATGAAAAAAATTTGGAAAATATTAAATTATAAGATAATATATAGATAAGTTTTATCCTTTTCCATTTTGTATCCATTCACTATTACATAGAAAATACAAAGTAACTATTACGACTCAGTAGCGGGAGAAGAAAATAGAAAGGTAAAACCCCCATTGCTTGAATCAAGTTGCAGGGAACTTGCCCGGTTCCAAAAAAAAAATTAATTTAATGACATATTTTTGAAACCCGGGATTTTTTTTAAATTTTATTTGTGTGGGAATGACACCCTTTTATTCCCATTTTTAAAAGGGTATGTACTTATCAAATAAGAGGGGAAGCACAAATTGGGGGTATAAAGGACCTGGAAAAGGATTCTCCGTTAATTCATATGAATATTATATCACAATCCCTTGTTTAAAACGGATTGGTCTGTCAATTTAAAATAGTTGGCTGCGTCCGGTGGGTATAATGGAATATGCTTGATTTCCAACATCTACTTGCATTTGGGTAAATTGACATTTTTGGCTGGCGCGGGGGCATCAATGGAACCAAAAATGCCTTTCAATAAAGTAAAACATTCAAATCAAGATATTTTGTTTTAACATAAATTTCCAAGCAAATGTTCAAAATGTTTTAACAACCACGATGCTCCTACCTTTATCTCAGTTCGATACACCCCACTAAACCCAAAAGATAAACAAAACCAACAGGCTGGGACTTGGGGTTCATTCAAAATTAAGATATGTTTGCAAAATGCAAAGCAAGGTTCGAGCCATCGAGATATATTCAAGCAATCGAGTTGACGGAATGTGCTGACAATCAGGAATGAGGGCTAAGCCCTCGAGTTCTTGGCCGTGAACAAAGCCTTGAGCCCCTGTGGTGCAGACAAGTTGATCGATTGCCCAAATTGATGCACAAACTCCCAGCCTTTTGTATAATTATTTTTTCCATGACAAGTTAAAAAATGCCACCATCCTAACTAGGCTAGTTTCCAAGGACGATGCAATTTTAAACTTGAAGTTTTTTTTTTTTTTTTTAAATATACCAAAAGTATCAAGTTTTTTGTTTGTGAATACAATATGGAAGCATCTTGCAACAAGCTTGACCAGAAAAAGTTTTTATTAGACTATTAAGGTGTTATTATCTAATGGTTTGTTTGTTTGATGTCTAATATCCAGGGCATTTGATCTTAGACCAATATTTTCTCTTTGTTAGTCATATGTTTTTGCTTATTTTATTTGTTCCTTTTTTTTTTGTATGCTTTTTCCTGTTCAAATATGGATAATTGAACAACGTAACTATTGATATAAAAATTTTAAAATTAAAATATTTTTATTCATTACTAATATTTATTCTCTTTGGACAGACTTTTGATTGATGTCCACCAAGTCATGTACTCTATTAATACCAGGGATAAGTTTGGTGTAATCTAAAAATCATACCTGTATGAGATTAAGATATCTTACAATTTATTTTCCTAATTAAAAATGCAAATTGGGGGCTCTATCTAATGATGTTGAATTATTAAGAAGTTTTTTGCAGGGCAATAGAAGGTATTGATCCTCCTTCCCCTCTCACTAAAAAAAAAGAAGTAACAATAAACAAGTGCAAAGATGCAGCGCAATTTCTTAGGCAATATTTAAACCATATTTGTTTTTGCGTGCCTTCTTTCCCTTTTTCCAAGGCATAACGAACATTACACTGGTTCCTGTTCCAGTGGCGGTTTTCCTTGGGTGAGAAACGTTTATCTGACGAGGCAAAACCCTTTTTCATGTAACTTTTTTCTCTTTTTTTTTTTTTTTTTTTTCCTTTTAAATTTTCGATTGGCTAGAATATGCTATTGGGATCCAATTTAAAAAAGTTTCTGAGAAATTCTTAGGGAGAATTTTAGGTATAGAATAGTAAAATTTCTTAAAAAAGAGTTTTTAAAAGATATTTATATTTATGTAACATTTAGGAATTAAAATAAATTCTTCCATTATACCTATCTTAGTACAAAGTTGGTTTCTTTTAAGAGTTTTTTAAGGGTGTTATATTAATTTTCTGAATAACGCTCTCAATTGAGGAAAATTGTCGGTTTCTTAAGTAAAGTTTTTTATCAATTATCTAGGACTTTTGTTGGTCCTATGTTATCATTATTTTCAAACCAATATTCTAAATTTATTTAAGTTTTTAAAGTATGAAAAATTTAGATTAAAAAGGTTATTTATAGTAAAAAAATATTTAAATTTTAAAAAATTTAACAAAATTAAATTTTTATATTCTTTTTTGGCCATGATGAATTTTTAATTAATTGATCCCACAATATATCATTACTCATGGGCATAAAATGGATGACAATAATTTAATTTTAAATTGATACAAGGTTGAAGTACATAATCAACATTAAAAAAGAAAAAGAAAATAACATAGAATGTAAAAACACATTTCTGATTAATTGAGTATTAAGTAGTAAAATCCAAAATGTTTCCACAAAAGCTCAAATTAGGTTGGTTTCTAATTGATGGTGTTTTACCCTATCGCAAAGTGAATATTGTTTTATATATATGTATCATACTTTGGCAATATGATTGTAAAGAAATGAGGTTTTCGGATGGCCAGTGTCCCTTTGTCATAATTTGGAAGTTGAAAACTAAAAATTGGGAGTCATGTTGTTTATCCTCAACATCATATTATTTAAATTATGCAAGTTTACTTAATTTTTCCTAAAACCTTTTTATCCCAAAAAACGCAAAAGGCATAGGACTATAGTAAAACGGAACCTGTAGTACTCTAAAGCTTTTCTAACAACCTTTTTGCATTCTTCTTGTGCCTAGTTAAATAATTTCTCATTTGCCCCCACGCATTATCAAAATAGGGTTTGACAAAAAATTTTTCACTTTATATAATATACCATTTGTAAGATAAAATCATGTATCCATAGTTTTCTATCATGCCCCGGTGTAGTTAACTATCTTAAGATAAAAATTTTTGTATCATGCACGGTGTAGTAAGCCAATCAAGCATGACCTTCTACAACATCACCAAAAAGGCAAGCACTTTTGCATATTAATCACTATTCGAGCCTCGAAAAAAAAAAAAAAGTTATATCCAAGTTGCCTATGAAGCAACAACATCAAACATAGTTATTAGGGAACCATGATCTTTTCAAGTATGCACGCTTTACCACTAGTTAGAAGGGGTGGAGTCTTTTGCCTTTGGTGGTCCTAAACTTATGTAATGTAATTGATAAAGTACATCAGTTCTATAAGAGGGTTGGATCATAATATCCCTTAAAAACTTTGTGACATAACTTAATCATCAAATAGTCTTTTTGATACTGTGGCTCGGAGTTCACTGGTAATTTCAAAATTAAGCATACTCGTGCTATGTCAATCTTAAGATACATGACCTTTAAAGTAAATAGTAACTTAGTAAAAGAGTTTCCAATCGCTTCGTTATAAGTACACATTTTAGTATTGTTTGAATGAACATTATTTTCTTGGCATGTATTATTAGTATATGAAAAAAAAAATAAAAATTTTTTACTTGTTTATCAATACCTAGGGTGGATTAGCTAATTAAACCATATCAACATAAATGTAAAAATTTAAATCTTACCATATATTTTGATTAATGGTTGTGATTATAAGAAAAGAAAAAATCATAATGATGTTATAAGGTAATTTAAAATTGTAAAAATGTCAACCAATTAGTTAAAAAGTTTAAAAGAGATTGAGAGGATAGAAATGGCAACGATGCATTTCCAACGGCTTGAACCCATGTCCAAGCGCAGGGGTATGCAGGCAACCCGCAATTTCATCGACTATTGCCATCCCTACCGCATTAGTTTAACTAACTAGAATCGGTCCGTGTTTCAATTGCAGAAACTTCACTCACCTGCTCCCACTTGCTGTGTTATTTCAAGAAAGATTGATTCCGAGGTTCAAGTTGCATACGGTAGTGTTTTTAAAAAAAAATACTCCTTCCATCCGTTCTCGTTGGCTCGAATTTTTTGAAAGCAGGAACCATGTGGAATTTGTATAAACATAAATCAACCCTCCGATCCATCTGTTTTCTTTTTTGCCCCTTCTCCCTTGCCTATTTGAAACTGTTTTTGATCTATCACACTTTTCTTCATTAGCTAGATATTCTGCCTGAGAGAGAGAGATAGTTTACATTTCGAATTTTTTCTTGCAGTTACCAAACTTTAATGGCACGTGTTTTGGACATATAATGTGTTCCTTTGTTTTAGAGGTGAGGATTACCAGGAACACATCTGCGTCTCACCTCTTTAGCGCATTTAGAAGGGAAGGGATTACTTTTCTTCAGAGACGATGATCGAAATGAGGTTGGACAGACCATTGGACCCTAAGCTTATTGAAGCAATCAACCACTCTGAGGTAAGGCTTATCTTATTTTCGGGAGGAACTTTGGCTGGATTCAAGATGGTGTTTGATGAGTTAGGGGGAGCCTTGGAATGCAATTTAAAAGGCCCTAAAGGACAAACATAACCAACGAGCACACTGTCATTCCCATATTTTATGATGGGAAACCAAAAAACGTTCGACGCCAAACTGGGGCTTTGGGGTTGGTTCTTTTAAATGCGAGGAAAAGCACACGAAAAGAGTTTTGGGAGATTAGTGGAGAAATGCAGTTAAGGAGGCCGCGGGCTTTTCAGGATGGTAATTGAAGAAACATGTGGAATGGGTGAGTTTATTATATTCCCTTGATCCGAAGATAACGAAAATAAATAGCGTGGACGAAAACTCGGTGCACAAAGAAAAAATACATATAAAAAATTTTTTTTCCAAGGTTAGTACGCATATTATGATTTATCAGAAGTCAATCGTGCTCCATTTAAAATGACTGTTCCCACCCGTATCACATCATAGCTACTTAAAAAAATAAAAAATAATTTAAAAATAATTACCAATTCATCTAATAGAATAAAAAAAGATATTAATTGTTAAGAAATTTAAAAATAGGGGAAGCACTACAAAGAAAAAAAAAAATGGGAAAGAAATATTATTGCAGAAATTTTATAAAGAAAAATTATCTCAAAATGTGTTTCTCTTTATTAATATAGGTTACTATAAAATCTTTTTTCACCATAGTTCAAAATTGTAATGGTTTGTACGTAGTTTGGAATAAGCAACTCAAGTCTTTTTTTTCCCTTTTTTTTTTCTTTTTCCCCTTCCTCCTATTATTTTTGAAGTTTTGAAAAAA
>JAMXBC010000492.1:0-20552 GCA_024138005.1 Lumnitzera racemosa | reverse complement strand
CCCTGCAGGTTGATCAATATTTGGGAATGGGATAGGAATCGATGCAGAGGTACCATTGAATCAGTAGATGAAAAGCTATGTAGTTAATTTGGGAAATGCCCCAAAAAAGGGACTAATGTCTCTTTAAGTTTAGTATCTTTAGTAAGTTTAAAATTTGTCTATCTTTTTTCACTATTTTAGTAGGGGATACCGTTCTCTGGGGTTTTAAAAGAATTGGGAAAAATGATATCCATAATTATTTTATTATATAATGAGCAATGAACAAAAAATTGAAGATTAGCAAATAATTTTTAGAGTCTTAAATCTCCGACTTGCAAGGGATTTTCTTTCATGGGTGCACACGTGATAGGGAAAAATTAAAGCAAACTACGAGAACCTTTTAAAGGTCGCTCACCCTTAAAATTTTCATTTTAGAGCCTTCAAATTACACTTTTTTCTTTCTTACTTGCTAGTTTGTTTTTGTTTTCTAGGGGCCCTAAGGATTTTTTATGTAGACAATAAAAAACATGTTGATCAAACTTCAAAAAACCAAAAGAAACCATCGATGTCCCCCCTCTTAATTTGTACCCATTTTGTTTTTACCTTTTAGGTGATGTTATTAGCTTAAAAAAAATTTAAAAATATGATTAAAAAAAAAACATACTAAAATAAGTATTAGATGAAAAAGTTGGGAAGGTTAAAAAAAAACGTATTTGGCCAATATTTTCATGAAAGTTTAAGTCTTTAATTTTGATTTTACTTAATAATAGGATTTTTGTGTTAAGTATGATTTAGGAGGGAAATGAACCAAGTTAAGGGGGGTTAGTGATAATTTAATCCTAAACTAGTTAAGTTGTGTTAAAGGGCCCTTGGGAATAGTGTTAAGAATCCCTTAATGAGAAAAAAAACCAGATCTGGAACACTTGAAAATGGGTTATTTAGTGGACTCATTAGAATTTTTGGGCCCCATTAAAATAAGTTAAAATAAAGGGTGGGTCCCTAAAATGCAAATTAAAAACCTAAACTGCTAATTAATTTTTAAAACCTTAGAAACATTAGAAGACAATAAATGAAAAGAACCAGATTAAACCCTAATAAAAAAAAGGGCTTTTGAAGGCTTTTGGTAGGTTAAAGCCCAAAATAATATGGGTTAGGTTAAAGCCCAAAAAAATGCAAAAAAAAAGCCCCAAATTTTCAAAGGGAAAAAACAAGGAAAGAGCCCATAACTTGTGAGAAAATTTGACCCCAAAATTTAAAAGTCTCATAAAATAAAATATAAAAGGTTATTAAAAAAAAATTAAAGCCATCCCTTGGGCCCCCTTAGTAGGAAAAGGGTTTAAACTTTAAAAATGATCCTTTAGGCCCAAAAGAGCAACACCGGCCAAAGGGTGAAATTTAAAGTGTTAGGTAAAAAAGCCCTTTTAAAAATACCTATTAGGAAGCCCAAAATTTTAAAATACACGGCCCAAGATAAAAAGCCAAGCAAAGCTTAAAAACTAGCTTAAAACCAAAGTGCCAAAACTCCCCTTGGGCCAACGTTTAAACCTTTAAAACAACCTTCTAACCAAAACCCAAATAAACCCCCATTAAAGAAGAACACTAAAAACGATGAAATCAACTATAAGAATATGAAATTTCGATAAAAAAAGAAAGTTAAAACAAAAATACGAAATAAGCAGAAAAGGGGGAAAATTTTAACGAAGCTAGCGAATAAATTACATTTAAGAGAGTCTTATTTTCTTTAGTTACCTTATAAGTGATTTAGGATGCTAAGCTTTGGACTACAAGGACTATTGGGGAAAACTTAACTTCAAGGTTAAAAGGTATAAGCCCTATTTTACTTTGTTTTGTACTTTTATTTAAGTACTATCAATTATATTTTATAATTTAAAATTGATGCTGTTAGGGTATATAGGAATTTGTGTGTAAAAACTTTTGGGTTAACTATATTGCAAAATTTTAAATATTTCAAACACTCTTTTTTACTGCATTAGAAAGTAAGGCGTTTGAGTGTTCAAAAATACTTGCTTCCTACCTATCAATTGAATTAATAAAAATTCAGCCTTTAAAAAAATTTGGGAAGGGGATTAAACTTTTCCCTGAGTTTAAAGGGGGTTTATACCACGTAGTAGGCAAGAGTCATGCTTGGATGGATTATATTGTATTATATATTGTGTTGTTTATTGTACGACTATTACGTGCAACATATTCTTGCCTCAACCCTTTTAGAATACTTGTCGGGGGGGTGCGCCTTTTGCCCCTTGAGGCCCAAACGTATCTATATTGGGGTGGTTTATTGTTAAGGTTTCACATTTTAATTGGATATTAGGCCTAAAATCCTAAATACTTCCCAACTCAAACAATGGTGTGTGTTAAAACCAGTCGTATATAGTTACTGTCGATTTTAGAACTTTTGCATTGTATATGCTTGTACTACTTCATTGTTTGATAAAAAACTTTCTCTTTTTTGTTTGATGGGAAATAGGGAAGGTTATCATAAATTGAAACCAGCTTACCCCCCAATAGTTTCTTTTTGGGCTTCAAAGTTAGGGTAGGCAAGGATTTGAGTGAAGAGTACTCCATCAAGTAGAGCAAGTAGAATATAAGTTGAGGAAAGCAAGCGTATAGTTGACTTAAACTTTTAAGGTATTTAGTAGCATTATGATTATAAAGATATAGATACCCTTTCTTATTGTTTGGTGGGTGATGTAAACCCTACTTTTAGTGGGCCAAAGATTTGAGTATGAGTACTTTTCAAACATTTCTAAAGATCAACTAAACCAAAAACTTAAGTTTATATTTAGAAACGAATTAAATTTTTCCAATCTAAAAACCAATTATCGATAAAAACCGAGCTTGAAGAACTGCAAGCTCTAAAGTCACTTAAAACCTTAAACCCTAAAATAATTAAGGAATTTTAACCCTAAGTAATTATTCAATAATTTAATTTAAATAATTTCATTCAACTTTATAAAATTTCACAATTTTATAGGAATTGAATCATAAATTACGAAACAATACAAAATGAAAACCCTAAAACAATTTCCTATAAGGCCATGCCCTTATCTTCATGTATAAGCTTTACACATAAATAAGTAGACCAACCAATCACCTTAGATAACTTATCAATTGAGAGTTGGAATCATTTATCAATTGATAACTTATCAAAATCTAGTGATAAACAATTTCTTTATCACCCCTTCACTTATATTACATATGGACAATTTTCACAAAATTTCATAAGCTTAATTTTAATAAATGAGACAAGACCACTCCATGGCCCAAAAGACTTTAAATGGCAGATTTAAATGAAGAAGAAAGGGGGGTCATACTCTTTTCTTTCAACCATCAATCACTCTCTCTTACACATCACTATTCATCCCTTAATGCTTACATCATCAATAGTTGCATTGTTGACTTTTGTGTAAGCTACAAGACAATACTTTCAAGACATTTAAACACTCATTCTCTCTCCATTCAAACCAGCCACTCTTTCCATTATTTCTCTCACTTTCAATTTCATTTTCACTTCGTCTTTCTCTCATTTGAAACAAACATAAAAGGGAGAAACCACCTTATCCCATAAAATCAATTTTCTTCCATTTTTCCAACTTCACTCACGACAACTTCCCTTCTTGTTCTTGTGTTATTTCATTCACTATCTAGGATCTTTAGAACCCATTAGAACCTTCTACAAACTCCATTCCAAAAGACCAAAACAATTCGAGTTCCAAAAGGTTACAAAAGAGGAAACAAAGTTAAGAGCTTAAGTGGAACATTTATACACAACCAACATATTTTGGTTTAAGGACGAGTAAATATTTCTTGTGATTAGTGGGTTAGTATTTATGTTAAGAGATTTTGATTTCTTAAAGATATAAGTATGATTTAAGTTGTGATAACGAAAAAGACCATTTTAAGAAACAAACTCAAGAAACCTTTACATGAAGTTGAAGCATGAGCATGTAAAGTTGTATTTTGTATAAGACACTTGTTTCAACACTTGAATGGAAGATTTTAAGTTGAGAAAGTCTTGAAACAAAAACTTGAATGGGGGATGAGCATGTTAGACGTGGGGTTCCATAGTCATTTGGATGTTGCTTTTGTTTCCATTAAGTTAAACAAGCTTAAATCTAGACTTAAGCTAAGGAAAACTCCATCACATGAAGTTTTATGAAGAAACTAACTTTGTATGACATGAGCTATGATATGGAAGTTGTATTAAATATAAGATCTTCTATTTCTTTGTGTGGAACATGATTTAAAGAATTATCTTGTGGAAAAAAAAAAAGTTAAGTTAAAGATTTGGACAAAGTAGTTTAAGTGCATAATCTACCACCTAAACTTAAGGAAATGATGAAACAAGTTGAAAAACCAAGCAAGAACCCTTGGAATCATCATGAGTAGATCTGGAATGTGGGAAAAAGAAGTTTAAAAATATGATAAAAGTGAATGAACAAGTGAAAAGATCAACTAAAGCAAGTATGGTAAGCATACAAAGCCTAAAACTCAAAACCGAACCTAAAACTCTCAAAACAAGCCTGGAACTCTAAGTTGGGCCTTCAATGAAATTCTGACCAGCACCTTAAAGTATCAAGAGAGGTTGTTTTAAAACCTATAAGAAATCCACCTAAAGCCCCATAAGCCCACCAAAGTCACTAACTTTAGTTTGAACCAAAAATAAGCCCATTTGACAACTTAAGCCTACTAAAGGGCCCATGAATTGGTTATTAGCCTTAGGAATATAAATCAAAATTGTAAATCTGATCTTCAGGAGTATTTTAAGCTTAGGATAAAATCTTAAGACCAAGCCCAAAGGATTTCTCAAGTTATCAAAAAGCCCATTTACTATACAGGCCCAAAAACACTCCAACACATGAGGAACGCTACTGTTCTGACCATGGATAGAATTGTATGCTCATTTCAAAAATCTAACCTTACCACATTAAAGTACACTCGAAAATGATGAACATTAACTATAAGATCATAAAAATCGGATTTAAAACAAAAAAGTTATACGTGATTGAACTTTAAGCAAAAACCGGGAAAATTTTTAAAACTAGTCAAGAATATAACTTAAGGAAAATTTACTTAGTTTTCTATGTTTATTTCAATCCCTTATAAATACTATTTCAATGACCAGGGGATACTATATACGGAGACAACTTGCCTCCGGATTACTTTGATTGACCTATATGGCAGAGTGAGTAAATTCCTCGATGACTCTTTACTTGATTGCGCTTGTACAATAGATGTACCTAAACTTATATATATAAATTTGGATGCTTGTGGGATATGGGAGATGTATGTGTATGAATTTATAGATGAATGTGATGACTTTTTAATTATATATATAAATAATGAGAATTGTTGGTATTAATATATACATGTAAATTGTATGGAATGAAATTGTTTGATCACCTTAAAAATCGAGTTAATCACTTATACAATTAAGAAATCAAAATGAATCATGCATTCCCCATATTGCATACGGATAACACGATTGCTGCTTCACATAGAAGATGGGATGGGACTCACAGGAATACGAGTTTCCTGCAAGATTGGGCACTAGATATGCCATCATATATATTGAGTCTCTATCCTAAGCTAATAGGCTTATTAGGCACTGGGAGATGCCAACCGTCGGCGAGGGGCCGAGTCTTGTGGCTTCCACTTAGGACATGTGTTTGTGGACTGCGGGGGCAACCATACCGCTAAACTTGGGATTTTAAAAAATATGTTTGATTTTGGTAAAGGAAGTATACATATATAAAAGAGAGAGTTTTGTTTTGATATGAGTACGATAGTGCAAATGAAATAAAACCCAAGGTCTAGAACCCAGATTTTGGTTTAGGTCGGTTAATTATCTCCAAACCCTGACTTAGGGGGCGTAATTCTGAGTTGTATGCAGTTCCTTGATCACTGCGTGGCATACTGATTGTTCATGCATTCATATGATTGTGCATCTAATAAATTTCTATCATGTGGTACTGATGAGGGTATTTATCTCACTAAGCTTAAGCTTACACCCCTATAGATTTTTGTTGATGCAGGAAAACCTCTTCACTAATCTAGGCTGAGGCATGCTCGTAGTAAGTCTCGTGTAGGAACGGATTAGAGAGTAAAGTGGACATTTTGTAATAGATTTATAGACGTTTAGATACTTTTATGTTTTGGCTCATAATACATATTTAATGCACTTCCGTTATGAACTGCATTTGTTTGTAAGATTTTTTGGTATGGGTCTCATAAGCTTACACAATTAGCTAAATTATAAACATAGAAGTAATTTAGTAAATTGCTCTATCTTACTTGTCTATGAGCCTAGCGGTAACGTATAGTGGAAGGATCCTTGTGCGTCGTATGAAAGGCCTATAATCAGTAAAGGGATTGATAATAGACCTTCATACAGTACACGGCGACTTACTATGAAAACATATTGTTGGGTCGTGATAGGTGATTTTGACTCTCTATAGTTTTAGTGACCATGAATTGTTGAATCACATGTAGATATATATATATATATATATATAATTAAGCGATGTATATTAAATTGAATAAGCACCGTTAGAAAATTATTAATTAGAGCCTTGCAATCTCTAACTTGTAAATAGTTTTTATATTATAGGTATATATGTAATATGAAGATTTTGGGCAAAATTATTAAGCCCCCTTATGGGGTGTTACAAGAGTGGTATTAGAGTTCTAGGTTATTAGAGATAGGATTAGCCTACCAAATGGTAAAATGGGGTAGAACCTAGGTAAAAGGAATAGAATAATAAATTAAAGTCTTGGACTTTAGGGTTATATATATTTATCTACTTATATTTATCACCTTAAGATCTTTATATTTACTAAAAGAAAACTCTTACAAATGAGTCTCATAAACATGCAAAGATGATGTAAAATGTTGGAACTAACACTAATATAATGTCAAAGATGGTGATAAGACAATGCATGACAATAAAACATTCTAAGGAAATCGTAATAAAGACTAGTAGTCACAATTGAGTCTTAGAGCTAAACCTTGCTTGAGAGAAAGATGGAAGTGAAACACCAAAAGGGACATTGACACTAAAAGAAAATCCCACCCATACGTATTACAATACAAGTACATAATTAACAGTGTATCACCTTCATAAAGGTCACTACATACCCAAACCTTCTACCTAACACTACAAGCATCACACTAAAAGAAGAAAAGGGCAAATAGTAGAACCATGAAGAATTAGCAAGCAACTACGTGAAATCTTTAGATGGTTCAATAGATAATTTACCCTTAAGGTTGCCTAGCTATAAGTCAAAATGTGTGGAGTTACCAGTAGAAAAGTGGACATAGCATGTGTAAATGAATGGAATCAAATTTAATTGAAGGATGACGCACTTAGTAAAGTAGGTATACCTAGTGTAATTGTTTAGTTGATTGGATAAATGAATTGTTGGATGATATTAGCACGAATCAAAAATATCTTGATAAGATCATGGGTAATGCAAATGAAAAAGGTTACCAACGTAACACCAACAGATGAAGGTAGCTTAACACCATATGAAGGATATATCAAAGGAACTAGAAACCATTAAGGAAGAAGTTTCATGACTTTGTCTAAGCAAATAGCTTCTTCATAGGAAAGAGAAATGACCCCCATGAGGCATAAACACTAGCTAGCTCAAGTTGAGCTATCATTTGAGACTTATGAGACACTAAAGACTTGAAATTGATCTATGGCACCTTCATGTTGTAGCATGGTGCTAAAGTGTGGTGGAACTTTAAGGAAAGAGCCTTACCTAAAACCATCACTTAGAGTAGGTTCAAAGGATAACTTCAAAAGGAATATAACCAAACCACAAAGGCAAAAAAAATTGATTAAGGAATTAGGGCCATCAGTAAGTGAGTCAACTACAAAGAAACCATTCCAAGTAAGTTGCTGGAAATGGGGCAAAGAACATCACATAAATGATTGCCCACAATTAAAGGGGCAAGTTTTCTTACTGTAGAAGAGGTAAGCATAAAGTGAAAATGTGTTTTAAAAGGAGGAATACATTAGTGTATCGCAATTGTAAGAAAGCATGGTCACAACATCTCTAAGTGTTACTAGAAGTAGGGGGCTTAAGAGAAAATTAACAACTCTAGAAGGAACCTAGTAGATAAATATAATTATTATGGGAAACCTATATGTTTCCTCAAAAATTATATGAACTTACCGTAGCAGTTGGAAGTAGTGAGCATAATCAAGACTATGTATTCTACATGGCTAAAAGTTCGATGGTAATATAAATAAATGCTTTTTAGATCTAAGAAACTAAGGTCCATATACATAAAAGAAGGATACCATAGTATTGGGCTGAGAGATCATTATTGTCAAGTTTCAAGGACAAAAACTTATTATAAGGGGGAGGAAGATATAAACCCCGTAAATTTCCTAGAATAGGGTTAGAAGTTAATAGATTCTTCTGAAAGATATCCTTAGTGTTAGCAAGATAACTAATCCTAAACCTGAAAGGCTATGCTAAAAAAACCCTAATGCAAACCATTAAAACCTTAAATGGCAATCTTAACCTAAGTTTGACCCCTACACTCAAAAGCCCTAAATCCTATAAACAAAAATCCAATAACTAATGTTAACTCCTAATGTCAACTTAATCTAATGAAACTAACCTTAAAACCCTAATGGGAAGAGGACTGATAGTAGAAGTCTAAGAGAGTTCCCCAAAAAACGATAAAGGGTAAGCTAAACCAAAAATGAATATTGGTATAGATAACCCTAACAATGAATTCAAAATCTTAAAATGAATGTTGTAGCCCTTAAATGAACCTACAACACCTTATTGGAGGGCCCAGTAGTTTTTTCTAAAATCTTTATATCATGTATACATTCATGATATAAAGAACGCCTTATAAGTCAAAGGTTGCAAAAGTCTACCTATTAAGTTTTCAAGGGTACTTATTCATTTTACTTACATTCACTTATTTATATAAGCAACTAGAGTAACTTAGTAATCTAGTGTCTACCAAGACCATAGAGAGTCAGAATTACCTACCAAATATAAGTGGAATATTAAACTTTTACGACATCAAGAGTTAATAAATATTATAAAAATCTAGCTTAACTAATACAATCAACTAAAGCAATCTTATATGTCTAATCTAGTTGCTAAGGAACACTCTTCACTCTAATCTTAGCTTATTCCCAACTTTTGATTTCTTGCAAAAAGGAACTATTAGATGTGAGCATACCATAGCTTAGTGAGTTTGTCCCTCACCACTATCGTTCAAGTAAGTTATCAAGCATTATTAACAAACATGTAGTTTAGCTACATACGAAATGAATGCACACGTGGTGGATGCAAGCAATACATCTATAGGGCTTAAGAACTATGGAAGGTGTAGATTTATGTCATCTATACATCAATTATCCTCCATACTTAATCACATAGATCACCTCACCTTACTTACATAAGGCTACCTACCGGTACTGTGCCAACAAATGGAACTCACTATTACCTTAGTCAAGAATATCATACTAATCATTTGATAGATCCCATCTAGAGCTATCTACTATCAACAATCAATACAAAACCCCATCATCTTATTATCAACAAATCCATACAATGCCCTACAAGCTAAACCATCCTAACTGGGGCTACTCATTATTAATCAATGAAGATGGTCTACTAGTTTTGCCTTAACAAGTAAAATGTCATATGAGATAGCTATGAGCATTCACTAAGTTGATAAAACTTTCTTTGAATCATAAAGCATTTCAAAAATGCATTTTAGCAAATTTTTCATAAACTTGACAAAGCTATTGACATTATAATTCGCAACTAATGGATCATAAACATGCGACAAGTATATTTGATTATTTTGGCCAAATATTTAAACTTACCAATTTTAATAAGGCGATTACATGGATGTTGGTATTCAGAACAACCAGTCACTCAACAGTAACTAAAGGTAAGTAATTAGAGCATCAAGCAATTATCAAACATAAGTAAGTAGCAGTTTATCAAAACTTCCTCACTTGGCCTACTTGCCTACTTGTCTTAAACTTCAAGGTTCTTGAATTAGAAATTAAGCCACCTAAAACATAATAATAATGTATATGTAAGTACTTAGAAGTAGTTTTCTTCAAGAACCTATAAGTTTACTTAATTACTGAAGCTCGTCCTAATCCTCAAGTACAGTTATACTTGTTTTCACCTTAACTTCTTCATTTAAGTCCATTTTCGCATTCTTCTACTCGATTTCATCGTTTTTAAGTGTTATTTCATTTGGCAAGGTCATTTAAGGGTATTAAAGGGTTTGAAATTTTTCCATTTAGGGCTTATAAGTTCATGTACCCAAAAGGGTTGTTGGTTTCAAAGTTTGTAACTTTGTAAAAGTAGTTAACGGGGCCAATTTTAAAAATTAAAGTTTAAAAAAGAAGAAAAATTGGGCAAGGCTAATTTGCAAAAATTTGAGTAAGGGGGCCTTAAAAAACCCAAAATATAAGTCAAATAATACATACCAGATCTGAACCTAATTAAAAAAAACTAAAGGAAGATATTCAAAAGGTTACTAAATCCAAAACCCATTAAAAACTCCACTAAGGGCTCCTTAATGGGGGCCTTAAATTAAGAAAAGAGTCATTTCCCCAAAAAAAAAGGTAAACTAGGCCCAAGTTGAAAATTTTAAATGTTTTGGGGAAAAAATTTATAAAAAAAATACTTAAAAAAAGGAACCCAAATATAATTTGTAAGGCAAAATCAAAATTAAAACCCCCCAAATTAGGGGCAAACCCCTAAAGTAACAAATAATTTGGGGGTCATAACTTATAAAAAAAATGGAAAAATTTCTTCCAAAATACCCTTAAAGCCTTGAAATGAAATAACACAAAAAAAAATTTGAAAGAGTAGAAGAATCAAAAAATGGACTTAAAAAATGAAGGTTTTAAGGGTAAAACGTAATAATGTACTTGAGGATTGGCGAGCTTAGAATTAAGAAACTTATAGGTTCTGAAAAAAAACTATTCTAAGTTTTAAATATACTTATTATTATGTTTTAGGGGGCTTAATTTCTAATTCAAAAACCCTTTGAATTTTAAGCAAGTAGGCAAGGGGCCAAAGTGAGGAAGTTTTGATAAACTGCTACTTTTATGTTTGAAAATTTGTTGAGCTCTTTACTTACCTTTATTATCTTTGAGTGATGGTTGTTCTGAATACAACACCCATGTAATCCCCTTTTTAAAATTGGTAAAGTTTAAATTTTTGGGCCCAAAAATAACAAATTATTGTCGCTTTTTATGATCCATATTTGCGAATTTAAGTCAATAGTTTTGTCAAGTTTTATAAAAAAATTTGCAAAAAGCATTTTTGAAATGCTTTTATTCAAAGAAAGTTTTATCAACTTAGTGAATGCCCCTAGTTCTCTTGACATTTTACTTTTTAAGGAAAAACTGTAGACCATTTTTCAATTGTTAATAATGAGTAGCCCCAGTTGGGGGTTTTTGCTTGTAGGGCATTGTATGGATTTGTTGTAAAAAGATGAGGGGTTTTGTTTGATTGTTGATAGTAGATAGCTTAGATGGGACTATCAAATTGATTAGTATATTTTTAAAAAGGTAATATTTGAGTTCCATTTGTTGGCCCCAGTACGGTGGTAGCCTTATGAATAAGGTGGGGACTATTGTTTAGTATGGGGAAATTGATGTATAGTGAAAAAAAATTCCCTTCCCATAGTTTTTAAAAGCCTATAGATGTAGCTTTGCATCCCCCCGTGTGCATTCTTTTCGATGTAGCAAAACTACATGTTTTTTTAATAATGTTTGATAACTTATTGAACGATAGGGGTGGGGACAAACCATAAGCATGGAGCTAAAATTTTAAATATTTCCTTTTTGCAAGAAATAAAAAGTGGGAATAAGCTAAGTTGAGGAAGATTTTTCCTTAGCAACGTTAGCAATAAGTTTTGTTTAGTTGATTGTATTTTTTAAGCTAGATTTTTTATAATATTTATTAATCTTGATGTGTAAAAGTTTAATTATTCCATCTTTTATTTGGTAGGTAATTCGATCTTTGGGTTTGGAGACACTGATTACTAAGTTACTTAGTTGCTTTATAAATAAGTGAATGTAAGTAAAATGAAAAAGTCCCCTTTGAAAATTTAAATTGGGTTTAGACTTTTGCAACCTTTGATTAAAAGGGTTCTTTATTCTGAATTATACATGATAAAGTTTTTTAAAAAAAAACAAATGGGCCCTCCAATAAGGTGTTGTGGGTTCTTTAAAGGGCAAAATTTCTTTTTAAAGATTTTGAATTCATTGTTAGGGTTATCTATACCAATATTCATTTTTGGTTTAGCTTCCCCTTTTATCGTTTTTGGGGACTCTCTTAGATTCTATTCAGTCTCTTTCCCATTGGGGTTTTAAGGTTGTTTCATTAGTTAAAGTTGACATTAGGAGTTAACATTAGTTATTGGATTTTGTTTATAGGATTTGGGGTTTTGGGGTTTTTGGGGTAAAAATTGGTTAAGATTGCCATTTAAGGTTTTAATGGTTTGCATTGGGTTTTTTAGCATACCCCTTTCAGGTTTAGGTTAGTTATTTGCTAAAAAAGGATATCTTTCAGAAGAATCTATTAATTCAACCCTATTCTGGGAAAATTTTTAGGGGTTTAATTTTCCCTCCCCCTTATAAAAAGTTTTGTCTTGAAATTTGAAAATAATGATCTCTCATCCAATACTTATGGTATCCTTCTTTTATGTTATGAGCCTTAGTTCTTAATCTAAATAAGCATTTATTTATATTACCATCAAAAACTTTTAGCCATGTAGAATACTTGTCTTGATTATGTCACTCTTCCAACTGCTACGGTAAGTTCAATAATTTTGGGGGAAAAATAGGGGGTTTTCCCCTTAATAATTATATTTACTACTAGGTTCCTTTAGATTTGTTAATTTTTTCCTTTTAAAGCCCCCTACTTCTAGTAACATTTTTTGGAGATGTTGTGACCTGCTTCTTACAATTGCGATACACAATGTTTTCCTCCTTTTAAAAACCCATTTTCACTTTTTTTTTCCCTTTCTACAGTAAGAAAACTTCCCCTTTTAATTTTTTGGCAATATTTTGTGAGTTTTTTTGCCCCTTTCCCGCAATTATTGGAAAGGTTTCTTTGTAGTTGATCACTTACTGATGGCCCTAATTCCTTAATCAATTTTTTTTCTTTGTGGTTTGGGTTTTTATTCCTTTTGAAATTATCCTTTGAAAACCCCTCTAAGTGATGGGTTTAGGGGAAGGGCCCTTTTTTAAAAATCCCCACACTTTAGCACATGCTACAACATGAAGGTGAAGTCAAATTTTAAATCTTTAAGGGTTTTAAGTCTCAAAAGATGCTCAACTTGAGCTAGCTAGTGTTATGCCTCAGGGGTCATTTCTCTTTCCCATGAAAAAAGATTGTTAGACAAAGTCTGAAACTTCTTCCTTTGGTTTAGTTCCTTTGATATATCCTTCTTGGTTTAAGTCTTCATTGTTGGTTTCGTGGAACCTTTTTCATTTGATTACCCCTGTCTTAAAAGTATTTTGATTCGTGCTAATATATCCAACAATTCATTTATCCAATCATCAAACATTACACTAGGTTAACCTACTTTTTTAAGTGGTATCCTTCAATTAAATTTTATTTCCCTTCATTTACACATGCTATGTCCACTTTTATGGTAAACTCCACACTTTTGACTTAAGCTAGGGGAACCCTTTAAAGGGGAATTATCTATTGAAACCATCTAAAGATTTCCGTAGTTTCTTGCTAATTCTTCATGGTTCTATATTGCCCTTTTTTCTTTTGTGTGATGTTGTAGTGTTTTGGGAGAAGGGTTTTGGGGAGTAGTGACCTTTATGAAAGGGGATAAACTGTTAAATTTTTACTTTATTGTATTTCGATGGGGGGATTTTTTTTATGTCAATGTCCCCTTTGGGTTTCATTCCATTTTCTCCCAAGCAAGGTTTAGCTCTAAGACCAATTGTGACTACTAGTCTTTATTCGATTTCCCTTTGAATGTTTTATGTCATGCATTTTCTTATCACCATCTTTGACATTTTATTAGGTTGTTCCAACATTTTTAAACATCTTTGCATGTTTTTTGAGAATTTGTAAAAGTTTTCTTTTAGAAATATTAAAGATCTTAAGGTGATAAATATAAAAGATAAAATATATATAAACCCCAAAGTCCAAAAACTTTAATTTATTATTCTATTTCCCTTTTTTCCCAGGTTTTTACCCCTTTTACCATTTTGGGAGGGTAAACCTATCTCTAAAAACCAAACTCTAATACCATCTTGAAACCCCATAAGGGGGCTTAATAGTTTTGCCCAAAATCTTCTATTAAATATAACCTATAATATAAAAATATTTTACAAGTTAGAGTTGCAAGGGTCTAATTAAAAAATTTTCTAACGGTTTTTATTCAAATTTTTATACATCTGCTTAAATTTTATTATATTATTTTATCTACTGTGATTTAAAATTCATGGGCATAAAAACTAAGAGAGTCAAAAAACACTATCACGACCCAACAATTTGTTTTCTGTAAGTCGCCGGTCTGTAGAGGTTATTAAATCCCTTTTTGATTATGGCCTTTATACGACGCCAAGGATCCTTCCCCTATACGTTACCCCTAGGCTCATAGAAAGTAAAATAGAGCAATTTAACTAAAATTACTTTTTATGTTATAATTTTGCTAAATTTTGTAAGCTTATGAGCCCATACCAAAAATCTTACAAAAAAAAATGCAGTTCATAAGGAAGTGCATTAAAAAATGTATTTGAGCCAAAAAATAAAAGTATCTAAAAAGTTTTAAAAATTTTACAAAAAAGTCCACTTTCTTCTAAACCGTTCCTACACGAGACTTACTACGAGCATGCTCAGCTAGATTAGTGAAGAGGTTTTCCTGCATCAACAAAAATCTATAGGGGTGTAAGCTAAACTTAGTGGAAAATACCCTCATCGTACCACATGATAGAAATTTATTAGATGCCAATCATATGAAAGCATGAACAAACGTATGCCACGCAGTGATCAAGGACTGATACAATCAGAATTACGCCCCTAAGTCAGGGTTTGGAGAATTAAAACCCCCCTAAACCAAAATCTGGGTTTGACCTTGGGGTTTTTTTTCATTTGATATCGTATCATATCAAACAAAATCTCTCTTTTTATTATGTTATTCCTTTTCCAAATCAAACCCTATTTTTTAAAATCCCCGTTTGCGGTATGGTTGCCCCCGCCCTCCCAAAACATGTCCTAAGTGGAAGCCCAAGACTCGGCCCCCCCCCCGACGGTTGGCATCTCCCAGTGCCTAATAAGCTATTAGCTTAGGATAGGACTAAAATTTTTGATGGCTATCTAGTGCCCAATCTTTCAGGAAACTGTTTCCCGTGAGTCCATCCCCCTTTATGTGAAGAGCAATCGGTGTTACCGTATGCAAATATGGGGAATGCTGATTATTTTGTTTCTTAATTGTATAAATGATTAACTCGATTTTTTAAGGTGATAAACAAAATTTTTCCATACAATTTTCATGTATTATTAATACCAACAATTCTCATTTTTTTAATATAATTAAAAAGTCATCACATTTTATCATAAATTCATACACATAAAAAATCTCCCCAAACCCCCAAAGCATCCAAATTTTTTTTATAAGTTTTTGGACATCTTTTTACAAGCGCAATCAAGTAAAGAGTCATCGAGGAATTACTCACTCTCCATATAGGTCAATCAAAGTAATCCCGGGGGCAAGTTTTCTCCGTATTAGTATCCCCTGGTCATTGAAAAAAAGTATTTATAAAAGGGGTTTAAATAAACATAGAAAACTAAGTAAAATTTTTCCCTTTAAATTTTTTTTTGACTATTTTTAAAAAATTTTTCCCCGGTTTTTTCTTAAAAATTCAATCGTATAAATTTTTTTTTTTTAAATCGATTTTTTTTTTGATTTTTAGTTAATGTTCACATTTTCGAGTGTACTTTAATGGGTAAGGTTAGTTTTTGAAAAGAGGCATACAATTTATCCATGGGTCCGAACAGTAGCGTTCCTTGTGTTGGGTGTTTTTGGGCCTTGTAAGTAAAAGGGCTTTTTTATAACTTGAGAAATCCTTTTGGGCCCCTTTGGGCTTAAGTTTTTCCTAAAAAACTTAAAATATCCTGAAGATAGATTTACAAATTTTGATTTATATTCCTAAGGCTAATAAACCAATTATGGGCCCTTTAGTAGGCTTAAAATTTTCAAATGGGCTTATTTTTGGTTCAAACTAAAGTTAGTGACTTTGGGGGCTTATGGGGGGTTTTGGGGGGATTTCTTATAGGTTTTAAAAAACCTTTTGTCTTTTAAAGGGGTGGTCAGAATTTTTATTAAGGCCCAATTTGGATTCCAGGCTTTTTTTGAGGTTTTTGGTTGGGGGTTTTTAGTTTTAGGCTTTGTATGCTTACCATACTTCTTTAGTTGATCTTTTCCCCTTTGTTCATTCACTTTTATCTATTTTTAAAATTTTTTTCCCCCCTTCCAGATCTACTCATGATGATTCCCCAAAGGGGGTTCTTGCTTGGGTTTTTTAACTTGTTTTATCATTTCCTTAAGTTTAGGTGGTAATTTTGCACTTAAACTACTTATGTCAAATCTAACTTAAATTTTTTTTTTCCACAAGATAAATTTTTTAAATTGTTCCACAAAAGAAATAGAAATTTATATTTAATACAATTCCTACATAGCCATGTCTAAAGTTAGTTTTCTTCTTAAAACTTCTGTATGGAGTTTTCCTTAGCTTAATCTAGATTTAAGCTTGTTTAACTTAATGGAAACAAAAGCAACATCCAAAGCTATGGAACCCTCACGTTAACATGCCATCCCCATTCAAATTTTTGTTTTAAGACTTTCTAAATTAAAATCTTCCTTTTAAAGGTGAAAAGTGTCTTTACAAAAACAAATTTAAAGCTCTGCTTCAACTTCATGTAAAAGGTTTTTTGGTTTGTTTCTTTTAAAAAGGTTTTTTCGTTATCACAACTTAAATCATACTATATCTTTAAAGAAATCAAAAAACTCTTAAATAAATACTAACCCCCTTACAAGAAAATTTATGTCCTTAAACCAAAAATTTTTGGTTGTGATAAAGTTCCACTTAAGCTTTAACTTTGTTTCCCCTTTTGTAACCTTTTGGAACCGAATTGTTTGGTCTTTTGGAATGGAGTTTTGGGGAGAAGGTTCTAAGGTTCTAAAAGATCCCGATGTGAATGAAAAAAACACAAAACAAGAAGGGAAATTGTCGTGAGGAAGTTGGAAAAATGGAAGAAAAGTTGATTTTATGGGTAAGGTGGTTTCTCCTTTTATGTTTGTTTAAATGAGAGAAAAGACGAAGTGAAAAGAAATTGAAAGTGGAAAAAATAATGGAAAGAGTGGGGTTTGAATGGAGAGAGAATGAGGGGTTTAAAAATTTTTGAAAGTATTTTCTTGTTTCTTACCAAAAAGTCAACAATGCAATATTGATGATGTAAGCATTAAGGGATGAATGTGATGGTAAGAGAGAGTGTTGATGGTTGAAAAAAAAGATATGCCCCCCTTTCTTCTTTATTTAAATCTGCCATTTAAAGTCTTTTTTTGGGCCTGGAGTGGTCTTGTCTATTTTTTTAAAATTAAGCTTTTGAAAATTTTGTGGAAAAAAAATTTTCCATATTAAATTAAGTGAAGGGGTATAAAGAAATTTTTATCACTAGTTTTTATAAATTATCAATGATAAATGTTCCAAAATTCAATTTTAAGTTATTAAGGTGATTGGTTGGTCTATTATTTATGTGTAAAGCTTTTAATGAAGATAAGGGCATGGCCTTATAGGAAATTGTTTTTTTTGGGGTTTTTATTTTGTATTTTTTTCGTAATTTTTGATTCAATTCTATAAAATTTTGAAATTTTATAAAGTTTAAAGAAATTATTTAAAAATTAAAAATTTTTGAAAAATTACTTAGGGTTAAAAAATTTCCCTTAAATTTTTTAGGGTTTAAAGGGTTTTTTTGGGCTTTAGAGTTGCAGTTCTTAAAACCGGGGTTTTTTCGTAATTGGTTTTTTGATTGGAAAAAAATTTAAATTCGTTTTCTAAAT
The DNA here is from genome assembly GCA_024138005.1 of Lumnitzera racemosa. Taxonomy (NCBI): domain Eukaryota; kingdom Viridiplantae; phylum Streptophyta; class Magnoliopsida; order Myrtales; family Combretaceae; genus Lumnitzera; species Lumnitzera racemosa. Next base: position 2,452 of record JAMXBC010000492.1, on the reverse strand, counting down.
ATAAATTAAGTTTTTGGTTTGTTGTCTTTAGGAAATGTTTGAAAAGATCATACTCAAAACTTTGGCCCATAAAATAGGGTTTACATCACCCACCAAAAAAAAAAAAGGGTATCTATATCTTTATAAAATAAGCTATAAATACCTTTAAAAATTTTAAATCAACTATACGCTTTCTTTTTTCAACTTTTTTACTTCCCCTACTTGATGGGAGTACTCTTCACTAAATCCTTGCCTAGCCCCAAATTTGTAAGACCTATAAAAGAAATTTGGGGGGGAAGTGGATTCAACTTAGTGAGTAACCTTCCTAGTTTACCATCAAACAATAATGAGTAAGTTATTTATCAAACATATGAATGTATGTACAAGCATTACAATGCAAAAGTATCTAAATCGAGCAGTAACTATATACGAATGGTTTTAACAACACCATTGTTTGAGTTGGGAAGTATTTAGGTACTTTAGGACCTAAGTATCCATATTCAATGTGAAATCTCTTAACAATATAACCACCTAAATTTAGTAGATACAGCTTGGCCTCAAGAAAAAGGGGAAACAACCCCCGAGCTAAGTAGTTCTCAAAGGTTGAGGCAAAAAATATGTTGCACGTAATATGTCGTACAATAAACAATCACAATATATAATATCAATATAGATTCCATCCAAGCATGATCTCTTGCTCTACTAGTGGTATCAATGCCCTTTAACTCATGTTGTAAGATGTAATGCCTGTCCAATTTAATTAAAGGCTGAATATTTATTAATTCTAGATTGATAGGGTAGTGAAGCAAGTATTTTGAACACTCTAACCCCTTACGTTCTAATGCAGTAAACAAGAGTGTTTGAAATATCTTAAGATATTTTGCAAGTATAGTTCAACCAAAGTTTGGTAACACAAATTCCTATATACCCTAACATGCATCAAGTTTAATTATAAAATATAATTAGAGTACATTAAATATAAGTACAAAACAAAGTAAAATAGGGGCATTATACTCATTTAACCTTGAAGTTAAGTTTTTTCCCAATAGTCCTTTGTAGTCTCAAGCTTTGCATCCTAAATCACTTGGTAAGGTAACTAAAGTAAATAAGATCATCTTAAATGTAATTTTTCGCTTTGCTTCGTTAATAATTTCCCTATTTCTGCTTATTTCGTATTTTTGTTATAACTTTCTTGTTTTTAGTCGAAATTTCATATTCTTATAGTTGATTTTCATCGCTTTTTTTGTGTTCTTTCATTTAATGGGGTTTTTGAGGCTTTTGGGTTAGCAAGGTTTCGTTTTAGGCCTTATAAGTTCGTAGGCCCACAAGGTGAGTTTGGTCACTTTAGGGTTTAAGTCTAGTTTTAAGCTTTAGACTTGGCTTTTGATCTTGGACGTGTACTTAATATTTTGGGCTTCCTATTAGGTATTTTAAGTGGGCTTTTTTACCTAACACTTTAAATTTTCACCTTAGGCCTTGGTTTTTGCTCTTATGGGCCTAAATGGATCATTTTAATAGTTTAAGACCCTTGCCTACTAAGGGGGCCTTTAAAGGGGGTGGCTTTAATTTACTTTTAATAAACCTTTTTATTTTTTTTTCATGAGACTTTTAATTTAGGGATCAAATTTTCTCACTAAGTTATTTGGGCTCTATTCCTTGTTCTCTTAAGAACTTTTGGGCTTATTTTGCATTTTTGGACTTTAAGCCTAACTCACGTATTATTTTGGGCTTAAGCCTACCAAAAGCCTTCAGATAAGCCATTTTTTTATTAGGATTCAGATCTGGTTCTTTTCATTTATTGGTCTTCTAATAGTATTTTAAGGGTTTAATAATTAATTATGTAAATTTTTGGTTTAATTTGCATTTTAGGACCCTACACTTGATTCTAACTTATTTCAATGGGGCCAAATATTCTAATGAGTCCCCTAATAACCCATTTTACTAAGTGTTCCAGATCTGGTTTATCTCATTAAGGGAGTTCTTAACACTATTCCTAAGGCCTTAATCACTAACTTAACTAGTTTAGGCCATTAACTTATCATACCCCACTTTAACTTGGTTCATTCCATCCTAATCATACTTAACACTAAATAATCATATTATTAAGGTAAAAAATCAAAATTAATAGACTTGAAACTTTCATGAAAGTATTGGCCAAGTACGATTCTTCTAAACCTTTTCCCTTTAACTTTTTTATCTAATACTTATTTTTAGTATGTTTTCTTGTTTTAATCATATTTATATTTGTTTTAGCTAAACATCACCTAACATGGTAAAAAACAAGATGGATACATATCAAGCAGGGGGGGTGCATCGATGGTACTTATGGTTTCTTGAAGTTTGATCAACATGTTTTCAAGTTGTCTACATAAAACTATCTCTTAGGCCCCTTTGTACAAATAAAAAATAGCTAAGTACTGAATGAAGTGTAATTAGAAAGGCTCTAAAAAAGTTTTTACGGATGGCGACCTTT
>JAMXBC010000491.1:0-20607 GCA_024138005.1 Lumnitzera racemosa | reverse complement strand
ACCTGGACACCCAGTCGTGTAAATTGTAGTGATCACAGTTGTGGTGTAAATAGTAGTAGGTACCAGTTGAAATGCCTGGTGTGCTAGAGGCAGCGGCAGAGCTCTTTGGAACTGTCAGGGTGATGGTGCTGACCGACGAGGTCTGTGTGGTTGTCACATAAGTAGAGTGATCGTTAGATCCACCGCTTGTTTGTGTGGTCGTGTGTGTGCATGTTGTATCGTAAATGATCGTGGTGGCAGTAACAGTCGTGTCCGGGGCGGTAGAACTGGCGGCAACTGACGACTCAGATGTCTTTGGCTTGACAGACTTGACGGTGGTCTTGGAGGTGTGCTTCCCTTTGCTTGAGTGATGCGAAGATGCATGGTGCTTTCCAGACGAGACGGCGGGGGCAGATGGTGCGCAGGCGGATCCGCTCTCACCACATTTTTCGGATGTGAGAGTGGGCGCGGGTTCGAGACTTTGTGTTGAGGTTGGATGGCTTGGACAAGCAGCTTCCAGTCTCAGTACCGAATGGTGCATTGATGGAGATGCTGGAAGTTGGAGCAGTGTATGTGAGGGACACAGTTCCGTATTGCAAAACCTCATCTCGCTCTTTCACAGCGTTGGTTGGAGCGTTGAGTGGGACGGTGGCATCTGGGGTTGTGTAGGTCAACTCGATATTGCCGTAAACCAATGGAGCATCTCTCTCTTCGACATCGTTGGCAGCAATAGCCCTGGTCGCAAGAGCGAGCAGGGATAGTGACCAAGCAGTCCTCATATTGAAGTAGTGCTCGCGTTCGAGCAAATTAATTGGACTAAGGGATTAGATTGACGAATTACGGCCGCGAGGGCCCTGAACGAGTGTGGTTTGCACAACAATAAGAGGGAAAGAATAACGAATCTCTGAACGAGTGACTGTGTTGCAATCGCAACAACGACAAGCAATGCAAAGGAGAGGACACGACCAAGTCGATGGAGTGAGGTGAAGGAGAAGAGAAGAAGAGAGAGCTGTACGTAAACCTGCAGATGAGAGCCGTGCGGTCTCCAAGACCTGGCTGCGGATGCCCCAAAGGGGCCATTGCCAGACTCTCGCATGGATGCGTAGTGCCTGGCCGCCCGACTGCACGAGCCCATACGTCAAAAGCCATGTGTTGACGCTGTGACCGGAAGTGATTGCACGGATTTCTAAAAAGGATGAGATATTGCTGCAGGATGGTATAGAGTTTAGCTTTTAATCCCCGCTCCGAGCGCTGATTCGGTATAGTCTGACGAGGCGGACTGCTCAGACGCCAGTGCAGGATATAGATCGCCCAAGTGTGCCGAAAAGGGATTGTTCTGTCACCGTAGTCTGGTCGAGAGAGGGGACGTTGACGAGATGGTTCTGATGGACCTTTCTCCAGACATATCGCGACACGCGCGGTGCATAGTCGTCATGTTCTAGCAGAACGGCTGCACAAAGAAGCTGTGTTCACATGGCCATCCACACAGCTGGGAGCTGCGAACGGCTGACATTTGGTACAGATCAGCGTGGTCAGCACTGACAACACAACCATGGGAGTCAATTCAATGGCGTGTATTCGACGCTGTCCAGACTTAAGGGAGAGACAGGGCGAAAAATAACAATTTTGCCCACAAGCGTCCCCCTGCAGACCGAGCTTGGCGGGTATAGCCGATGGCAAGCCCTGCCTGCTTTGCACCCTTTGGGTTTCTGTCTCTTGCTTTCCAGCCAGATGGTGATTGAGATCTGATGACATGATGACGGGCGTTGAGAGTCATTTACAGCTGAATGATCGCACAATGAGTGCAAGTGGTGCGCGACCACCGACTCTGCGACTCTGCCATAACATGGGTGCGTAAAGAGGGTCTAGCGTTCGTATCCTCCGAGATCCTTGTCCTCTTCCTGTGGGAAACGCGCAAAGGCGCAGCTGATGGCAGTCAAGCGATGTGTATATGAGGCGACCGTTTTGCTCCGAGGCAATGGTCTCTCAATCCAGCCCTGCCTCAGGATCAAGCGACTTAGTTTGACTGTCTCGTCTTGCAAACCCCCCACACCGGTTTCTAGAAAGAGTGTCGTGGAAGTCGCAGTGGCTGCCCGCATCCTACGCGTCAAGCCTCAGGAGCCGTTTCGAAGCCCTGCTAACTCAACAATACTGAGAGGAAATCAATGGCGACGTTCATTATATTTGTCGGCATCATTCATAAAGCAAGATGACTTTGAGGCACAGGTCTGATCATTGCAGCACGCGTGAGGATGTTGCTCGTTGCATTAACATGTTCGAAATAAGAAGGACACAGACTGATGCGACAGTGGGAATTGGGTTGTTTCGTGCTTGCCTGCATATTTGATGAAAGAGCCTTGTGTGATTCCTTCCTGTTTCGAATGGAACAGCTGATTTGCGCCACCTCACCTTTATGCAAGCGCTCAATTAGTCTCCCCACGGTGACGAGCATTGCATGTCGCGAGACGGTGGTCCTTGGACAGGCTGGCTGGCCACGAGTGACAATCAGCCGGCCATTGGTTTTGACCTTCACTCTGGCATAGGCAGTCATCAATGGCCACCCTCGCCAGAGCCTCAGTAATTGTGACACACCATACGCGAAGATCCGGATCCACGGGGATTTGGCACGTTTTGGCGTATCACTCTGCTAGACCACGACCTTGATGTCGCGGTTGGTGTGCTGCCCGATGCTGGGCAGAGGCACGTGGATCAGTGATTCCAGGCTCGCCACGTGATGCGCAATAGACATTCTTCCAGGGTCTTTGTTCGTCATGTCTCTCTCCCGTCAGCGCAGCTTCGTAATATACTGTTTTTTCCAGCAAATACCGTAATGTCACCAGAACCCTGTATCGAGAACGATCGCAATGTCATCATTGCCACCATGTCAGTCCCAGCATTCGATCCCAAGGTCTGATCACAGCACGAAACCCTGCTGAACTTGCATGCTCCACCGGCTCCAGTGAAAGCGGCGAATATTCTTGAACAAAATTCGTCACGAGTCACTACTAGCCAAGCTCGAGGTTCACAGCAGCCACAACAATGCCAATTATCCTCATATCGGCCATTGCACCTGCAGTATAGAAGGCATGATTGCAGCTCAGAAAGCTTGATCAAAAGCTTGGTTGCATAGCATCCCACGCAACAATATCTGGCTAACGTTGCTCCACTCACATCTTCCCTTGCCTTTGTCATTTACATCGCGAGATGAATGGGGCGTACGCATTGGCGACCGGTCCTCATGGTTCCATTAAGGTCACCAACATCAACGAGCAGCGTCTCATACGTTTGTGACGAATTTTTTCTGCTCAAAATAAAGCATTGTCCACGTTCTAATGGCGCTCTAAAACGTGGAGTTGACCCTAAGAAGTTAGATCTGACCATCATGGTCTTCAACCGCACCTTCTGCGTGCAGAGTCTGCTCCTGCTGTTGTACACGAGTAGGCACGAAATATAACCTGAGGTAGGTCCACAAACTACATTCCCGAAAAACTCTTCTTGTACCACCAACACATTCTGCTGAGGCACCGCGTGAACGGCAGCCATGTCTTCTTCAGATACCAGCGTAGGCCAAGATGGCGGCAACAAACACTTTCGATCCAACCAACGCCAATTTGACAGCTTTAGACCAGTCGATATCATCTGCTACCTGTCACAATCGCAGCCATCTTATGACGGCGGCTTGGGTGTGCGTGGGTCGGCAATCGCTGTCATCTTCATCGTCTCTACCTTCACCACCTTGTTCCCGGTCATCGCGACACGAGCTCCAAAGCTTCGCATTCCACTCTATGTCTACCTCTTTGCTCGCTATTTTGGCGCCGGTGTGATTGTCGCAACAGCTTTCATCCAGTGAGTAACTTCCTGCAAAGCCGCAGCATCGCTGACATTCTCGAGTTGCTTGACCCACTTATGCTGAGATTGGACCGCAAACATGTGTCGGCATGACTGGCCACTGGGCCGATTACTCCTGGTGCCCAGCGATTGTCTGTCCTCTGCAATCATCATCTTTTTTCTTCGATTTTGGCGCAAAAACGATATGTTGAGAAGAAATATGGTCTTCGTCATGCAGAACCAAATGGACGAACCATGCGCGAGGCCTCGACCGTGGATGCTGCCATGCTTCGCTACTCCGTCAGCCAGCCTACACACCAGCACCTGCACTCAGGCGAAGTCGACGGCACATTGTCGCCAAACGAGGTCAAGAACGAGATCACCTCAAGTGAGGATAGCATCGATTTGGAAAAGGAGCAGGCCGCCAGCATTGCCTTCCAGCAGCAGATTGCCGCTTTCCTTATCCTGGAATTCGGCGTCATCTTCCACTCTGTCATCATCGGCTTGACCTTAGAACATCTGCATGGACCGACTTTATTGTCCTCTACCCAGTCATCGTCTTCCATCAAGCTTTCGAGGGCATGGGTTTTGGGAGCTCGTCTATCTTCCATTCAATTTCCACGAAACCTCGGCCGCTGGCTGCCATATGCGCTGTGCATTGGCTACGGTATCTCCACTCCTATTGCTGTCGCCATTGGTCTTGGCGTGCGTAACACCTACGATCCTGCCATTTCACGGCCAACGTTGTTTCTGGTGTCCTTGACTCTATCTCAGCGGGTATCCTCATCTACACTGGTTTCGTCGAGCTCTTGGCTAGGGACTTCCTCTTCAACCCAGAGCGCACAAATGACGACAAGCAGCTCACATTCATCAGCATCTGCGTTCTGCTTGGTGCTGGTATCATGGCTTTGCTCGGAAGTGGGCTTAAAGTCGCTTCGATAAGATCTCGCGAGGGTGCAGCTCATGTATAGATATAGCTTGATATCAGTCAATGCTACTTGTAACCTTTCTCGTTATCATCGCCCTCTGCATTGATGTGTCTCCCATCCGTGTGCTTATGATACCGCCATGTGCGTTCCATTGCATCGCGTCAACTCCGTGAAAGGGCACTATCTTCGTCCGATTTCTCCGGACAACGAACGATCAGATTTCCTGCTTGTCGATGTTGGCCTCTCGCTCCACACATGACACAATCTTGCACCAGATTGTGCGCAGGAATCAATCAGGAATGGTCATTCTAAGTCCGAGTGATAACGCGACAATCATACCAGACATTCGCATGCATCGACCAGCAACAATATTCTCAAGCCGGATGAAAATCGCGATAGCCAGACGGAAAACGCGCCTCATATCAACACAACAGCAGAGATTGTATCGAAAATGCATTGCGCTAATGCGACATAGATATATACAGCAATTGCTGCCAGACATAAGAAAAGTGGTATCTGCAACGCCAAACACGCCGGTCAAAAATCAATCAGCATCGTCGATCAAAGTACTGCATGAAGTCGGGGCTGGCTTGCAGACGGTTGAGTGTGTCAATGTCTACTGCAGCACGATTTCCATACCTCTGCCATCCTGAATTCTCGGCGGCATGAACAGGCATCGTCCATCAGGTCTGCCCTCAGTGTCACCAATGGAGAAACGTCCGCCGACCGGCAGACCCATCGCAAACCCCCAAAGTTCAAGTGGTAGTAAGGATGGAAGTTGACACAGACGATGGGGCATGTCTGGACCAGGCCCCTCTGTTAACATTCCATGTAAGACTCGTAGACTTTGGCATCTGGTTAAGCAGTCCGACCAGACGTCGCACAGCAGTGTTGTCCACGGCCATGAGACCTGGCGAATGCGGCGAGTGCCTCGTCCAAATTGGTGTTCCACGCCTCGTTGACGTGCTGTGCCGCTTTAGCACCTCGGGAAAGGCTTGCGCGGGCCTGATTGAGTTTATCCTGCGCTTTCCTCGCCGCCTCCTGCAATTTATCCTGTGCACTACGCGCTGCTCGTGCAGCTGACCTTGCGCAGCGCGCGCTGCCTCTTGCAACTTTTGCCTGTGCGCTATCGACGGATGATTTGGCGACGCTCGCTGACGTTTTGCGCCGCACGTGCGACGGGCGATGATGCGCTAGCACTGTTGATCATCGGGTGCAGCAGGCTGCGCGTGGGGCATGCGTGCGACGGCATTTGGCTCGCTGAGATGCCCCAGAAGTTGCCGTTCACGGCTGGCGCGACCATGCGTTTTCGTGTGTCGACAGTTATCGAAAGTTTGGCTTCTGGGTACTTGTCGGCATCGATGTTTCGAGCTTGTACGACTTGCTGCCAGGAAAGCGCCGAGTGCTTCGATCGCCGATGGCCTGTTGGTCTCGCTGGTCAATCTCTTTTGCAGCTTCTTCAGTCGGGGTTCGTCAATGTAAAGACTCCGTGGTGCACCTTTGGCCAGTCTTGCGCATTGTAGTTGATCGGGTTGTGCCAGCTGCTGCTGGATTCGACTGGCTTCCAGTTAGGAAACTCGTCGATGTGCACATCATGCTCTGGTTGACAACGGCCGATCTCTCGTCAAAAGCTGATCGTTGGACCAGCTGTGATTGGGACGCCCTTAGCCACTTGGCCGCAGTGCTTGGAGAAGGTCTGGTAGAAGAGAAAGTTGCCTGTGCCATCGCATACAGTGTGCTAGGGGCATTAGCTTGTTTCTTCAGTAATCAGATCAACATACAGAAAGCTGGCTGGACAGAATCATACCACCCGGAATGAAGTTGGTTTGAATTGCCAATGCTGGAGTGGCGCCATCATCCCAGTCAGGAATCGTACTGAGAACCAGATGCTTCTCGACAACGGCATAAGGAAGTACTCTTTCTCCATCTCGTCGAAATGACCATGCGGCCACATTGCTCGGCGCTGTGTGTGCTTGTATAGTCCTTGAAGGTGAGTATGGTGCCTCGCTCACGGTCATAGGCAAGCTCGAGCTCTTCTCGACCATTGTCACAAGACGAATGGGGTCATGAGCTGAAATATCCTTGAGTGTGTGGCATAGCGCGGTCTGGATGTTGTTATGGACCTTGTGAATGTCGGTGCCCTCAGTAAGTCTGAAGAAGATGAAGGTTGTGATGTAACATCTGGAGCAATCTGAATCGATAGCACCAAGCTTGATAGCTTGACCGCAATGCTGGGTCTCAGGGCTGATGACTGACGTGAAGGTCTCCATGCTGTCTGAATGCAGTGATGGGAAGAGGGTATTAAGACGCTGCTCAAAAATGTAGCTACCCACCGAGTGTTAAAAGAGCTTGACCCCAGATCCGAGAAATGTTGAAGGGACGATCGGTGGGGACCAAAGCCACTCGAGCCACTGTACAACGCTAAGGCAAGGTGATAAGGTAAAGCTTGTAGGCAGAACGTACTGGCCTGAGCGGTCCGCATACAGGATTGTTTCTGGACGGCCAGCTGACTATCAAAAACGCACTACCATTTACGGTTTCAAGAGAGTGGAGTGCACTTCAGAACCTGGTCACTTCGTGCAACGGCAATGCCGTGACATTATTTCAGTCCTCCTGAGGATATGCATAGCACCCCTGGAAGCGAGACACGTTGACATTCGAGGGACATTTACCCTGCGTGTGATTGACATGCTGGTCACTGGAATCGAGAACAAGCATGCCAACCCGACTCAACGTCTCAACCTTGCCCGCGAAGCATAGGCAAGGCAGAAAGTCAGTTTAAAAGGATGACTTCGTGACCGCTGATCAATACAAGCATTCTACAGCAGCATGCTTCAACCGTGTGTGAGTAGTAAGACCATGATCGTCACAGTACCACACGGCCTCGTTGTGGCAGTCATGCTGCAAGAACCAAATTATCATATGCATGCAAAAAAGCTTCAATTGGAGTCATGGTCATGTTCGAGGAGCATATAAGGATCAGGAGGTCCGCAACTGCTCGACAGCTTTGCAATGCTCTGTTGCTGATAGCAGTCCACGGACATTCAGCACTCCCCCAGGCCAATCGAGCCTCATCACCACGGTTGTATACGCCTCGGTTTTGAAAGCGAAGTCAAACGGAAGTGCCATGATTAGCGGACGCTTACCACAAGCAGCGTAGCATGGGATGGAGAATTTCCAGCATTGAGGCTCATGTTCGGCCAGTCGTGGGGGAAAGCGCTGAGCAAAAATCATCCTGCCCTAGATTTTGACAGGTGCAGCCAGATTGCAATCCGCCCTGACTAGTGATGCACCTCGACACCCAACCAAGCCATCTCACGCCAGACAAACTCTCCTCTGCAAGAAGCGCGGTTCTCCTCCTTTGCACCACATTCACTTCCGTCATCAGCATTCCCCACCTGTCAAATTGCATCCTTCGGCATTGTGGCGAAAGCGTTCTGCTCAGATTTCGTGGGCTGACGTCTCCCAGCTCTGTCTGGATACGTATTCTACGTCCCAGTACTGGCCAAGCCGACGACAATTCGGGACCAGTGAGCCAATTTTCGTCTATTCGATCGAGGAAAAATCAAGCACCCTCCCAAACTGGGTCTGGCTTGCTTGTACGATGCCTGATCCCGGCTAGAGCTGGTCAGACCCATGGTTAAACTTTTTTCCACTTTCTGGCACGGCGTGCCTCGAAACAAACAGGCTTTGCCTTTGACTATCTCAGCAGCTCGCTTGCCGCTCGTCAGGTGCCGTTGCCGCAATTCTGCCTGGGAACTCATTCCCCGAAGATGCACTACTGTCTCAAGACTCGCCCAATTGCCAGCATTGCCAGTGAGCACGGTGCCTCGGCAGCTCTTCTCCATACACCCACCCTCATTCAAACGGCTCATCGCGGCGCATGACAGCTCTACCCACAGCACTACCGCAGGACTGGTCGAAAGCCAAATGCTTCCAAATTGAAGGGAAACCTGCTCGCCAAACCTGTCCGGGAAAGTGGGTGAGCGTGCATTGCACGGTCACACGATGCAGCTATCGAGTACAGTAGTTCGCAGACCGTGAAAGGTTTGGCTCACTTGTTCAGCACCCCAGCAGGGCCTGTCTCTGGTACCTGGTTCGTGTGACGCCCCCCCCTGTATGATCTTTTGAGCTTTGGAGCTCTTTTTACTATTCTCATTACTCTCTCGTTCTTGCCTCAATACGGTCGTTATCATCATGGGTCCAAGAGTAGTCACAGAAGGCTCGACATGGGTCGAACCGGCGGCTCCAATAGAAGCTCAAACAATCACATTATCACCAATCGAACAGCAGTGCGCGCAGGTCTATCCTTGCGGGCAATGGTTTTTGCGCAGAGGAGGTGAAGAGGAGCCACTTGCGCGCTTCGAATACATGAAGCGTGGCTTGCTCGTCTTCTCTACGAGCAGCCCATCATAGCTGGCACAATTCATGCTGATGAGAGAGGTTTCTTTCCGTGTGGTCATTCCAGAAGCTCCACGAGCCATCCTTCATACAGAGATCTGAGATACGACGACTCTTTTCCAACATTCGAACAACTCCAAACGCGAACTTCCAGTGATCGGTGGTAATCAGGATGGGTTGGAAAAAGCTATATCCAGTACCATTCCCAACCTCTAGTGACGGTGATGCTGTCTGTGTCTCACAGCTCAGCGTGCTTCGAGGCGGCTATGTTGTGATCATGGCAGTGACACACTTGATTGGAGATCTGGTCCAACCACGCGCGGCTATCTCATCATGGGCGAGAGAGTCATCACTGATCTCAAACCTGCAAGGCAAACCTGAACCACCACTCCCGAAACAAATTCCGGCGCATCTGTTCGATCGATCTCCTCTCTGTCCCCCCGTCTCCGAAATACTTGATTACAGCGAGGTCAGGAAGAGGGTCGCGCGCTTTCCAGAAGTCCAGGTACTGGACCCGACCGACCCTGTTGGATCAGCGCGGATTGTGCAAGGCACATTTCCACAGGCGATTCTGCGATCAGCAGAGGAGCCGGCTGAGAACCACCTCCGCCAGGTCACCAGTGGCATGTGGAAGATACCACTAAAGAGCTTGAAGGAGCTGCAAGCACTTGTGCAAGCCAACACTAAGACGAAAATGTCCGGTAGTGGATGCAAGCATTGCATTTTTGTGGCAACGATTCTACCTCGCAAAATACGCAATAAAATATCCCCGGTGCAAGCTCACGTGCACAGCGACCAGAATGCAGCGTATTGTTTTTTCCTGGAGATGTCAGACAGCGTGTTGGCCTTCCTCAAGGATACATGGGTGCCAGCTGTTGATGCTTTCAGGGCCAGAGCCCAAGAGGACGACCTACTACCACAAAGCGATTCAGAGGCTGACTTTGGACGAAGTCTGACAAAGATTGCGACAGTGATCAGAGAAACGAATAGCAATTGGAGCAAAGACCGCTTCGAGCTCCTACATCGCCTGGTCCAGCAGACGCCAATGAATGTACCTTTCCTACCAGCAGGACCACTCGAACCTGTTCGTCACAGATCACACCCGCAAACGCGGTCTTCAAGACCCTTGATTGGGGCCACGGCTTGAAGACTGTCGGCACACGACAGCCATAACGCAGGTCGGGACTTCCCACCAGGCGAGGTCACACTGATGCCAAGAATGGTCAACGGCGATTTCGAGCTCATGCTCTGTGGCGAGAGAATAGTCCTTCAGCGACTACTGCAAGACGAGGTGATGAACAAATACGCGGAGAATCTCTTCCTGGCATACAGTGTTCCGGAAACGATCGCGCAACAGCATGCTTTGGCGACGACTCCAATGGCACGTCTATAATAGCTTGGACCAGCATAATCAAGGCGCTCATGAGGACACTGCATACCCACTTGTACATAACATCTGCATCAACACATCAATTTCACAAGCAATGGTCTCATAGCTCTAGACGAGCTTCTTGTCAACCGCAATCCAACCTTATAATGTCCTTGTCAGTAGTGCAGAGCTGGTCTTTGCTAGTAGCTGACGGTGTTCGATTTCGCTGCAGCTTGTGATGGACAAAGACACCAATTATATGCTAGCTTCTAGACTATCTATCCCACAACCTGCCACGAGGCTCAATTTCTGTTGAGCATTGTCCCCACGGGAGACCGTAGGCTGAGTCTCCACATATAATATCATGCTGATAAGTGATAGTGTATCACGCGCATTCATGTAAACATCATGTGGCGGATGCTGATAAAAAGTGTTGAGAACGACACCGCTCGGCGATGGTCAGGATTGTTTCGCAGTGCCTTGTTTCGTAAAGCTCGTACAATCGCGCGGAGTCAGAAACTCTACTTTGCTCCAGCCGTGCCGTCTCCGGATGACATCTGCATGAGAGAATCTGAGGCAAGAGAATGCCACGACGCGCTAGAACGCTTTGCGGAGTTTGACCCACATTTGCTCGATGTCCGATCGTGATATATCACATCAAACGTCCGCAATTTCGTGAGGAGAAGGTGATGGTGAGCACAGGATGACGTTGGCCATCAGGGATTCAGAGCTCCCCTGACTTGTCTGCATTAGCTACGCACTTGCAGTGATACGTCGACATGGTCACCACTCCGGACCGTCCCTGGACCACCTGTCAAGAGCCACCTAAGATACGTACTCGAATACGTACCTTCCCCAGATTAATTTATGACAATACAAAGGTACAATATCGGGTGAGTGCGAACTCTATGCTTCCCTGCATGTGCATTGCGGTAAGCATGTCAACTTAGGTAACAAGCTTGCCGTGCACGAGAGTCGCAAACACCTCGGTCGTGATATGGAATGGTGCAGGCTGTCCATCACAAATTTGTGCATAAGCGATGGGCTGCCTGTCCGGTGTTGAAGACTCATCTGATATGTCTATGTGACTCGTTGATGAACAGGACGCCATCTGCTACTAGTCGCAACGGTCGCCACTGCTACCATTGACATTGCTGACAGTCCTTTTCAATTCTGCGTTAGGCAGATCTGCCGAAAGCGTTCAAGCTCCTGAAAGAGGATTCGAACCATAATTTCTGATCATACAGATGTCTCTTGGTATCGCAGAACTCTCATGCATCTGCTGTTCGCGAGACCTGAGTCAAGCAAGTGTTCGGCGGTGGTTCGGCTTGAACTCTCTGCTAGTCGAGCTTTGTAAGTATAGCATAGTTGCTAGTTGGGCAGATCCAGGGCAAGTCATTTCGTTATTCGATCGATGTAGCCAGGTTGATCATGAAGAATTTGCTCGAATTACCACTATCATTCATACCAACACCATGCTGCTAGGGGATTGAACGAAGGACTTCAAGAATGAGTGCTCTGTACTTTTGCAACCTTGGTGTAAGGCTCAATCACATCAAGGCAACCCATTGAAGCGTGTGCATGGGAGACTTTGCCTGCAGCCCGTGTAGCTGTGTGGGCTGGTCAGAACATTGTCGCATGTCGAGCTGGCAGCCTTGTGCCCGACTCATCGAGGTAGAAGCTCGCGCTCTGGCAACATTATGCCTGCCATTGATGGCCAGAACAGCCTGACGTCGAGCTTCGGGCCTTTTGAATGAGAAGATGCTTTGATCATCACAAGGATCATGCTTGCGAACCGCCATTCTGGCGGAGAGTTTGGTGCTTGCAAGCTCTACCTTGCATTGATACAGGGATGATAAACGCCCATGACCTCCTCTAGAGTGTTTGTGACCGCATTTCCTTGGACGATTTCGCAGGTGTCAGGCTAAGCATCACTCGCCGCGAGTTTGATGTATGATCCGTCGACAGATCCCGATCGACGGCGATACTCTATGATGGTCCATGCTCGGCCTTGCTCTAATGTCAGTGCAAGTCATGGCTGTGTAGCTGCAAGAGTTGTGAACATGCGAGGGCGACCAAGGAAAGCTTAGTCATAACGTCAACCCTGACCCTAGCCATACTCAGATATCCGACCTGTCTCCTGATGTGCAACACTTCAGGTCACAATTGGCGCATAATGCTTTGGGCATTGTGTTGGTGCTCGTTCAATGCGCGGGCGAGCGCTCGTGCGTTCAGAAAACGATAAGGTCTGGCTATAGAGTGTGAGAGAAATTGTTCTGACAGATCCGCTCCGCGTTTCCATTCCAATTCCGCTGCATCGAGAGGGTCATCGACACTGCAAGGCGGTCGTTGCCTGTGAATCAATTTTAGGATCCTCCGAAACTTGAGGGTAAGCTTGAATGACCACTGTAGCCAGCCTGGCACGCGGCAGTGAGCTTGTTTGCGTCTGGGAAACTACGTTGTTTGGTCGTGTCGACAACCCTTGTACGACGAAAGATAAAGACAAGGCTTGTGCTCAGCAAGGGTATACACGTATACAGATCTGAGGATGACTGACAAGCACGCGCGGCACAAGAACGTCGAACAATTACTAAATGCATACAGTCATGTCGTGTGCTGGTCGCCGACCATTACGGGCGTAGTATCAATGCAGGCCATTGCTGTACCCATCCCAGTGCTTATCTCTCTGATGACATTAGGACATCCTGGTCCCTAGCTCACTTTCGTCCGGCGATATCTCACTTGATTCACTCCCACTTTGACCAGGCCAGGCTCAAGCTCAAAACCATCCGTCCCTATCTACCAGACTGTTGTAGTAGTCCACCAAAGTCTCCGGCTTTGGTACGATTTTCCACTGCACCTTTTGCAAGAACTCCAATTCCAATGTAGCCAATTCCGAGATTGGTATACCTCCTATTCGAGCATATGTTGGGTTTGTCCAGAAGCTGTCACTGAGTCCCTTTGCTGCAACGGTGGCCGCGGTGATAAGGAATCGATGCACCGTCAAGCTTTGATGGTAAAGGCAGAATACAGCTGACACAAGCGATCGATGTAGATACCATGCTGAGCAAAATTGGCGGTGATCAGCGTTGCATGCTGTATCAGTCTCTGCAGGTAGTCTGACACACTGATGCCCGGCGGTGCTCTCGAATGGAAATCTGGTCAAACGCCCGTCCCTAAGTGGTATTTGATCGTTCAATCGTATGGCTCCATGAGCATGTTAGCAATCACACGCCCAAGTCCTTCGGATCGCATGTCTCGTATGCTCGTGGCATGATCTTCACTTTACCTGGCTCAGCTTTTTGCCTTTTCGTCGGCACCGACAGCTGTAGATCTAGCTTCTTGAGGTTCCGGCTCGGGCGCCTGCGCTCTGCTAGACCCTGGATGTGGCTCCGTAGGCAGTTGTGATGTCACCGCAGATGCCGCCATGTGCGTGAGAATCTGCTCCCTTGGAGACCTCGCCGCTTCCTTGCGTTTCCTCTCTCTTGCAAATGCTGTGGGAGGATAACCTTCAGGGCTGTACTGTGTGCCCACATCCACAAACTTCAGCCGCTCGTCCTTCCCTATACTGATTTGCGAGCTGTGCCGCCTGGGCTGCTGAGATGTCGAAGACGAGGTTGGTCCTGCTGATCGCGCATTGGAAGCGCGTATCCTTGGTGAAGACGTGTTGAATATTTGAGAGGAGGGCCGAGCAAAAGCCCTCGGCGAATGGGTGGTCGAAGAATGGGCAGAATTCTGCGGCGAAGGAGATGTCGTGGAACTCGTGGAAGTGTAATGCTGTCTATGCGGATCGGACGAGATATGGAAGGTTTTCCTTGGAGACGCAGCAGGTGACGTGGTCAAGGTATACATGAATAATCACGTCTCAACGCCGCCTGCTCGCTGCTGCGACTGTGTGCAATTGTGCTTGCCTGATCTCGCTCGTATCCTCCCTGCTCACTGCCAATGTTGAGCGCATCGCGAGTGCTACCACTGAACCGTCCGATATCTGCAGTCAACAAGCTCGGGACAAATCGTGTCGGTCAGAGCTCCGACGATCGATTTTTTCCCAGCTGTGTAATCACGATGGATGTATATATCCTCCCGTCCCAGATGCGCCTAGACAAGTCGAGTGAGCAGGAAGAAATTGAAGAGTCAAAGAAGACTGCTGCGAAAATTTGTGTAGTCTGGAAGTGACGAGATATGGGATCACGAACCACTCCACTTCAAGTTTGCATCAGAACGCAGTCGGGCCAGTGACGCTCGAACGTGGCAGGCGGAAGCTGCCGAGCTTCTGCCGACATGGCGGTTGCGGCTGCCTTTTCCCGATATGTTTGCAACTTGCATCCAAGCTGACAAGTCCCACGGCTGACATCGAGACGTTCATCACAAAAGGCTGGTCTGCGCAATCACAGGTAAGGCTTACTGCAGTGCCAAATATAATGTCTTAAACTCGCAAAAGCCACAGCGGATCGGTCGCCCGGCCTGCAACATGGTTCCAGGCTCCATCTGCAAGAGCTTATTGCTGCCTTTCACAATCCACAGACGCCCTATTCCAAGCTGGAAATGTCTAAAGCAGATCAAAAGCACATCATCGGGCAATGATCACAGGAAGGGAGCGCACTGTCAAGACCCGGTCTGCTCGAGCCACTCGTCCGTATTCTCTCAGAACCATCAATCAGCAATGGCAATAGCACGGACTCGCCAGGGCAACATCTACCTCAAAGGGTTTCCATCGTCTCTGCAGCTTGAGTGTATCATCGTTTCGGAGCACTGGCTGCTGGTGGGTGTCAATTTGTCGCACCTTACTGGCTGCTGGCGCAGACAAGCACTTGTCAGCATGGCTGGCCGGAGTTACAGACCTCAAGGCAAGACTTGCTAATACTGCAGCGTTAGCCAATCTTGCTCAATCGTATGCTCTCCTACTAGATTCTGATGGAGCCGATGAGATCCCTGCGCATTTCATCTTCACGCCAGCACAATTGTTGCATTCACAGCCATTCTGCATCAAGATCCGACGACATCCTCATACGACAAGCAGCTTCGATTCGTGTTGTGATATCATAACATCGGCCGCCAAGCGAGCTGAGACCAAGATATTGCTTGCTAGTTCTGATGTTACACCAATTCTCAACGCCCTGCTTGTTCACCAACTCGAGTACTCTGGCAAGGACCGTGAGACATCCTATACCCGATGCGCAAGCGTCCTATCAGCACTTTGTACTATAAATCTGGCTCGACATACAGAACACGAGTCCTCATTCATACCCAACCTCTCAAAGAATCGCTGTCAAGACGCTCAAACACTGCGATGATATGCGCAATGGTGCTTATCAAGAGTGCCAGCCGATCAGTCTGCCTCTTCTGTCAACATCCCGTTCTACAACGAACTTACGCCTTTCTGGTCGACCAACAGCCACAACAGCGGTGATGATGCTCATATTGGCTTTGGTGTCATCGTAGCAATGCTTGGCTATGCGCGAAGCACAAGAGGGCAGCACCCGCCTCTCAGCTCTTCGCCTCGTCGCTCTCGTGGACGCCGCCCATCTCAGACGCCGACACCCAGACCACACGATCGCACAAGATACAGAAGATGCGTGACAGAGAGAAGCATCTGGCCATGCTCGCTGTTCCACTGGCTGTAAAGCTTGTCAAAGATAACGCAGACCAGTCGGACGTCACAGATCAGGACGAGTACAGACTCATCAGAGAACAAGCATGCGAAGTGCTGGCAATGCTTATTCACAGAAGTCGGTGGCTGCAAAGCAGTGCTGCTGACGCTTTGGCTGTCAAGCCAGTCTCCTCGATCCTCCAGAAAACTTTCAAGGGCAAATACGCTGCCGAAGCCGATATGGGTACCACAGCCATCAAATGAAGATAAAATGGCTCGAGATACTTGCAGACTGGGTGACCGGGGGTTACCTGCCGAGCTGTGCCATGTCATGAGAAGTCGTGTCGGCGCTCTCAACGCTTTGTCTGCGCTAGGTGACGACGAAGAGTATCAGCGGAAACAGATTGTGGATTGCGGGTGTGGTTCCTCACATTCTAGCTTGTCTTAAGCCGTTCAGTCGACGGCAGAAAACGATGGGTCGAAACATCGCTAGCATCGAAGGCAACAATCATGCTGTCTTGCGCGCAGCTTGTCATACGGTGATGACACTGTCCAGAAGTGTTAGTCAACTGAGGACATGTCTAATTGATGCTGGAATTTCTAAGCCGGTTGTCGAACTCCTTAGCCATCACGAACCTGAGATACAGGTAGCGGCTACCAAAGTCGCTCTAACCTAGTACTTGACTTTAGCCCCATGCGAGATGATATGCTGGAAGGGACGTCATTGGGGGCGTTGTGTGCGCATACTAAGGCTGGCTCTCATGATCTCAGCTATCAAGTTTGTGGCGTTGAAGCACCTGGTAACAGGGCAGGCGTAGAGCTGAAGATTACCATGATGCAGACCCTTGGCATCGGCTGGCTTTACGATGCTATGTCTGGCCAACAGCACAGTCCGCCGCCTTCGCGTGGTGGAGTCAGCGTCACTCTCAAACTCAGCCAATGCTGCAGGTAGCGGATAGACCTCCTCAACCCGTCAGGCATGGACATCGACCGTACGGAGCAGTCAGACGACGATGACGACGGCGAATTACTAACGATGAAGCGTCAGGAACCCACTATCATGCGTCGTCTATTCGCTCGACATTGCAGGCCGAAGCGAAGGCAAGAGCACAGCAGAACGAGACTCAGATCGTAGAGCTTGATCCTGCTATTCAAGCGCAACGCGAAGATCTCGCCTTCCAAAGACAAGCACTTGACTTCCTTCGTAACTTTTGTCCGGAGACAGCTGCGAACGCAATGGTCGAGTACATTTTCCAGGGTATCGGCCAGCAAAAGTTCTCGATGTGTTGGCTTCAAAACTGTTGCCGATCTCAGCCCGGCAGCATCGACACCACCTGCGCCCATCGACTGCCTTCAAATCAAGCACGACTCGACCAGTCTATATGCCTTCGGAGCTGGTCCTATCAGCAATCCTTTGTTGTCGAAACATGTCTCCAATGGCAGTGTTGGGCAAAAGGCTGCGCTTGTTGGCTCATCGCACGGTCTTACAAGCAATGCTCCCACTTCTCGCATCCTGAGCACCAAATCAGACTTATGTGTCTCTGGTGCGTCAACGCACTCACCTATGAATTCGATGAGCGGGATCGCCTGGAGACAAAGAAGCGTGCGCATGAGCTTCGCATTCTCGGCATCGAGGCGGCGGTTCGAGGTCTCTCGAATGATGAGAGCCTTGATGTCAGACAAAGGGTTTAAGACAGCTATCGATCGACTTGAGAGCTTGTAATTACGTATCAGCTATCACCCGAACATACGATCTCGCATTGGAGAGGACTTCTCGCCGTATACAGTCTTTGTGTGCATCCCAGACTATTGTACAAATAAAACTCAATGCTCCCTTGACGCCGTGCATGCTTGTGTAATGGTACATGGTATCGTCCTGTCATGCCGTATGCTACGCTGGTAAAATGAACACGCCGATGTGGTCGCTTTTGTGGCTGATGTAGTGGTTACAATTGACGCTGGCGGCAATCATGCTTCCCTGTAAGTGATGCCTTGACCACCTACCACAAGTCCAATGCGTGCTACACATGGATGCTCGCAAAGCTGCTCACAATAGGGTTAGTAAGAACAAAAGGCTGCTCATCCTGAATCATGTTGAGAGGATTGAGTGTCCGTGGTGGTGGAGTGCTTGTTTTTTTGGCTTTGCGGTGGCGGTGGGCAGGATCGGCGCATAGTACTTCTCTGTGGCAGAACTTCCATCCTGTGGCTTTGCAGTTGATGGAGGATTGACACCAAGGCCGCTTGGCAGAGACTTGATTGCATCTCGAAAGTTTGTGTAGAGTGACAGTCCTTTCCCATGTCGAGCGCTGTGAGGTCAGTATTGGTTGTACTCCCAGCACATAAATTGCCAATTGAGCTCCTTGCGCCAGCACAGGCCATAGCCTAGGCCAACGGGGCCGGGTAACATTCCTAGGCGTCTCAGCTGTCAGACCTCCGGTCTTTGGCATGCGGTTCTCTGAAGACGACCTTGCCGACTCTGCTGTGAACCAATGCCATTGAGCACATGACACATGGCTCGGGGAGTGAGGATGATCTCAAGCTTGAGACAGAGATAGCCGTCGGGAATAAGGTTGTCCTTTTCGAAGTGTCCTGTTCAAGCGGAGTCAGGGGCTGGTCGAGGAAGAAGGCATCGCGGACGGTCTTGATCGATATTGGCATCCTCGAGAGTGTTAGAAGCCTTGTTAGCCGCACGGGCAGTGGACTGTGAAGCACAACGAAGTCGCTTGCGAGCAACCATGCCAATAGCAACGCATTGCAGCGTGACAAGCAGGATTGCCCTGAGAGCAGCTGGTGGTATAGTTTTGGATGGGCTGTCAGCACGGATTGGCTTTTTATCTCGCGTCACCAGCAACAGCGATGATCTCGGTCAGGTCTCCGACTCTTTCGATAACCACCAGCCTACCTGCATGCCATTAGCCCTTGTCTGTTGTCTGTGCTGCGGCATCTTCAGCCAAACGCATGACCGGCTAATGCTGATGCTGCCGAGTGGAGGAGTCTGCAACTCTTCTTCAGCTTTGGCGATGGTTGCTGGATGAGCACCGAATGGATTAGTCTTGCGATAGAATGTTGGCCAATACATGGCAGACCATTTCGGTTGCTTGTTCAGGATTGTTGGTGGCAAGAGTGGTACAGTGACTTGCTTGAGCTCGAGCGGATACGCCCATGACTCCGGACCGGAGCAGAAAGGTGGAACTGTCCATGAGAATTGCGGTGATTCTGCTTCGTCGATCACATTCACCGGGCAGACAAGGAGGTAGAGTGTGGTGATGCGGTGGGTGAACTTGTTTTTCCCCGCTTTGGTCCAGTCCATTCCCAGATCGAGCTGCCAGGTGCCTGGATCATGTGTGGCGTAGTCGACCATGTACGACTAATGTTGTGCATCTCCTTCGCCACATGCGTTTGCCAGTAATGTTGATGGAATGAATCTGGTCGAGCAAAGCGACGGAGGTGCTGGAGATCGATGCTGTCTTGCAATGGAACCTTCTCCTTGATGATCCTGATATCTCATTACATTGTTACTGAATCTATTGGAAGTTCACTCACTTCAAGATGCCTTCAGCATGCTTACTAGGCAGCTCACACACCACACATCAATGGTTTTGGTTTTCCAAGTCGACATTCTTCCTTGGGGCTTGACGTGGACCAGTGTCGACCATCACTGGCCTGCAAAGGCTCGACGAATCGACCGGAGAAGTAGTCATGTTGCTGTTCAGATATGTGAGGAAGTGAACAACAGCAGGTGAAGAGAGAATGAAGCGTTTTGCCAGGTCAAGCTGCCACCCAAGTCGTAAACAACAGGGAAGAGCGGATTGCACGCCAGAAGGTGGGCTGCGACCAAGTGATTGGTCCATTTCTATCTGCGCCATCGCGGCTACCAGCACGAGCGCGGGTGCGCGCTTTCCTTCCCTATTCCCCTATTGCAGAAGTCGTTTGTAGGTGCAAACGCTGCAGCAGGCACTTCTTTCACTATGTGCGGTAGAAAGAAATGGGTGGGGCCCATTTGGAAAAGCCATGAGATGCAGCGGCCCGTTGCCGCAACGCTAATGCAAACAATTCCGCGTTGCCTGTAGCGCGTTTTCTCCCCTCGCGTCGCGAACATTTGAACCAATTATTTGCAGACGGTCAACAATGTCATGCTGGAACAAGAATCCTTGCACTCTCTTGGGCAAACGATGGCCATGCAGAGAACGCGCATTATCGCAGCTGAACTCCCTGCTTGGCGTAAGCAACACAAAGATACTGGTCTTGCACAAGCTGACTTATCTTAGCATGCATCGAGCCCTTCAGTAATCGTTGCTCATGGTTCTAAAGCTACTGGCAAGACCAACATTGTCCAAGCATTCATCCAGTGTCAACGCTTGATGCAGTGATTGTCTCATGTCGAGAGTGCGTCACAGAAAGGCAATTACAACAGAGGACGCTTGCCCTCGCTATTGACAAAGTACAAGCAGCTGAGACAAATGGAAATGGAAGTCACGCAGCAGCAAAGTGTGAGACCGTGAGTGCTCTCC
>JAMXBC010000490.1:0-20617 GCA_024138005.1 Lumnitzera racemosa | reverse complement strand
GGGTTTTTGGGGGGGAAAGGGTTTGGGAATTTTTTGGGGGTTTGTTTTTTTAAAAAGTTTTTTGGGTTTTTTTTGGGGTTTTTTTCAGGGCCCAATTGGTTTTTTTTTTTCATTTTTCCAAAAATTTGTTTTTATTTTTTTGTTCCCCTATGAAAATTTTTAAGGCCCAAGGGAATTCCTCCCCCTTGGGACCATTTTTTTGGGGGGAAGATTTAATCAAGTTTTTTAAAATTTCCCTTTTTAATGGGAAACCCGGGTTAAACTAAAACGGGGGAAAAATTTTTTTAGGGGGGGGGGGTGTTTTGGTTTTTTTAAATTTTGCAAAAAAAAATGTGTTTTTAAAGTAAAGTTTTTCAAGGTAGTTGTTTTGGTTTTTGGATTTGGGGCCCCCTTTTTTTTTTTCCAGAAAAGGGTGGCTCAGAAGAGAAAGACTTGTTTATTTTTTTTTTATTAATTTTAACCCTTTTTTAAAGGGAAATTTAGATCCCCTATAAAGTTAAAACCCCTTTAGGGGAAGGGGGGTTTTTGTTGGCGAGAGCATTTTTTTTGAAAATTAATAATTTTTTTTTTTTCCCCTTTTTTGAAATTCTTTTCCATTAAATGGGGGCTTGCCCCCCACCAATGTTTTTATTTTAAATTAACTTTTTAAATTTTTTTGGGCCAAAAGGGTTCCCTTTAAATTAAAAGGGGAGGGAATTTCCCCATAAAAATTTGCCCACTGGAAAAACCCAAACAGGGGTTTTGGGGTTAGGGTTTTTGGAAAAAATTTTTAAAAATTTTTTTCCAAAAACTTCTTCTATTTTTTAAAAAATTTTTTAATTTTTTAAAGTTTTTTTTATAAATTTTTTTTTTTTGCAAGGGAAAAAAAATTTAATACAGTCCTTTTTTAAAGATTTTGGGTTTGAATTGGTTGGTTTTTTTACGAAGGATTTTGTCTTAAAGGGTTTAATTTGGGGGGTTTTATTAAATTTTTTGATTAGTTTAATTAAAATTTTGGGGGGGAAATTTTTTTCCCGAAAAAGTTTAAATTTTAGGTGTAAGATTTTTAAAAAAATTTATTATTGGGAATTTTATTTTTTTTAAATTTTACAAGGGGGAAAAAGGGGGTTTTTTGGAATGAAAAATTTTATATTTTTCAGCAAAAAAGTGGAACCCTTTAAACTTTTTTTAAAAAAATTTTTAAAAGGTTTTTTTTTATTGCATTTTACATGTTTTGCTTAAAATTTTTCAAAAATACGGGAGGGGAAAAAAAAAAAAAGGCTTTTTGGTAATTTCACAAAAAAAAATTTGGAAAAATTTTTAAAGCTTTTTAAAAAAAAAAAATTTTTTAAAAAAAAAGATATTTTTTTAAAAAAAAATTTATAACTGAAAAATTTTTTAAAAAAACCTATTCAAGTCTTAATTTTGCAGATATTTTTTAATTTTTTGGAATCAAAAAAAAAAAAAAAAAAATTTCCTTTTGTTTAAAAATTTGGGGGGGTTTGATAATTTTTTTCTAGGGGTTCAAAACCTCTGAAACAACCCCTTTAAAAATAGATAAAATTTTTAAAAAAATTAAAAAATTAAAAGGGAAAATTTTTATTTCTTTTCCTATTTTTTTTTGCAATTGGTTTTTTGGAAAATTTTTGGGTTTTTGGGGAAAAAATTTTTTTTTTTTTTCCCCTTTTTTGGGTCCTTTAAAATAAAACCCCGGGAAATTTAAACTTAGGGTTTTTTTTTTTTTTTTGGGAAAAAAGGGAAAAGATGAAAAAATTTTAAAAAATGGATAAAATTTTTTCATTTATTATTTAAAAGTATTTTAAAAAATTTTAAAATTTAAAAAAAATTTTTTGAAAAAAAAAATTTCTTTTTAATTTTTTAAAAAAGAACATTTTTTTTAAAAAAAAAATTTTGATTTGAAATTTTTCTTTTTTTTAGATTATTCTAAAAAATTTTGTTTTTGGGGGAACCTTGTAGACAGAAACAAAACCTAGGGGGCGATTTTTCAATTACAGGGGGCACGTGGGCCTGGGGTGGTGGGGCTTTGAAACAATCGAAGTCCCGGGGTCTGGGGAGGGGACTGACCTTTACCGGGGTCGGGCCCCACTCTCAAAGTTTCCGTTTCGGGTTTCAGCCCTTCGTTTACAGAATATATATTAAACATAAAAAATATTTGATTTTGGCCAAGTGAAAAATTTAATTTCACAAACAAAACATCGAACTCACCCATAATTTCATAGACCTCTTTTCTCTATTCCCCCATTCCCATTCCCAATTTTCCCGGTTTCCGGTTTTTTGTAAAGGCGTAATTTTAAAATTTTGGAACCCCAAAAAACTTGGGGGGCCGGGGAGGGTTTTTTGGTTTGTGTTTTTGCACTTTTAAGCAGAAAAAGGGATTCTTTGATTCTTAAACCCCAAATTTTGGGTTTCCCTTTTGCGGTTTTTAATTTTACTGTCATTTTTTTTCAATTCTTCCTCCCCTTTAAAATTTTTTAAAATGGTGGGGCAAGTTAATTAAATTTTTTAATGGTTTTAGGGAAAAAACAATAAACCCTAAGCTTTTGTAAAACTCCGAACACAACACCAAAATTAAAAGGGTTATTTTTCTCTTTAAATTTTTCTTTGCATTCTTATAGATTTTAGTCAGATAATTTATTTGCTTCGGTTTAATTCATTCTGTAAATTACTTTTCAGTTTTAGTTTTAGTTTTCCCCTTTTACATTTGGGCATATTTTTGGGGTAATTGACACGAGGGTCACTCGTTTATGTTTTTAAAACTTTTTTCACATCCTTTTTGGGGAAAAAAATTAAAATGGATATCAAAATCCATAAATTTTGGGGTTCAAGAGAGACCCTTTTCCTACTGATCAAATTTAGGTACTAAATGACTTCCAACGGGTTTCAAATTGCTGCCCTTTTTTTGCAAGGTTTAAAATTTGGTTATATTTTTGAAATAACTGGTTTTGGGGGGGTTAAAGGTGTGGGGTTTAAACATGGTGGTGCTCCCAATAGACCTCATGAAAATTAATGCGCATTCCTCTTCCAAAATGGCCCTGATGATTTGGTTCATACCCGAATATGACAGCAGTTTTTCAAATGGTTTATCATCCCCCAAGAGTTTCAAAAAGGAAAAACCCGGGAAAATTTGGACCGTAAACCCCCTTTTTTCACTTTTTCCCATTTTTTCCTTTTTGGGTTTTCCCCCATGGGTCACCCCCCCTAAAACCCCCCAAAAAGAAAAAAAGGGGGGGGTTTGGGCGAAACCAGCCCCAAATTTGGGAGAAGAATCTTTGAACCAAAAGGTTTTAAAAATGGGGGGGAAAAAGTTTAGAAAAAAATGAATAAAAATTTGGAAAGGAAACAATGAAAAAAATTTTTTAAAAAGAAAAGGAAAAACCCCAAAGCAGTCATAATTGGGGAAAAAAAGAACGAGAAAAATGGCCCCGGGGGGAAGGTAAAATGGCACTCCCAAAACCCAACCCTTTATTTGAAGGGAATTGAGAAAAAGGGGGGATTTTAGCTTGGGGAAAAAAAACTAAAAGCTGAAGATAGACTTAAAGAAAGGGGAAAAGGGAAGGAACAAAAACCGGAGGGGGGAATAGAGAAAAGGGAAAGAACAGAACTAGGAGCACTAGGCTGAAAAGTAATAGCGGGTAGGGGAATGCAAAGATTTGGGGAGAAAAAAAAGGATCCGGGAAAAGGGGGGAGAGGGAGGGAAAAGGGACCCCATAAAGGACAAGGGGAGAAGGGGAAAGGGGAAAGATCCCTTTGAAGGGGGACATATTGAAAAGCCCCCCTTAAAAAAGAGGGATTTTCCAGGGTGAAAAAAATCGGGGGAAGTTTCTGAAAAAAGGCAGAGCGGGAAAAATCTGGCCTCGGGAGTTTGAAAAAAAAGAAAAAGGGGTTTGGGAAAAATTTTTAAACAAAGGGGCAAAAAGATAGAAAGAAAAAAACGAGAAAAAAAGGGCGAAGGGGATAGTTTTTGAAAGCGCAAAAAGGGGATTTTAAAAAGACGGAGGGTGGGGGGGAAATGGTAAAGGGGACAGAAAAGGAAAAAAGGGTTTTTAAATGAGGGGTTTCACAAGAAAAGAATGTTTCCCCCCAAGGGGGCAGTCCTAAAATTGATTGGTCGTGACTCTCCGTTTGGTCCCGCACTGGGTTCCGGAGGGTATATTTTTCCCCCCTTTTCCCTTTTTAACCAGTGTTAATGCGCATTTCATTTAAGAATGCATGTTGGGTCATAAATTTGCCCCGAAAATTGGTACAAAACTTCTTATGCCAAATCCCCGGGGGAAAGATTTTTCATCAAATAAAAACGTGCATTTTTCTTTTGATTTTTGGGGCATGGTGGGTCCAAAAAAGCAAGGAAGGAATCATTTACAAATACCAAAAAGTGCGCGTAATACAAGAAATCATTTGGAATATGGATATTTAACCTTTTTTTTTTTTTAAATATAAAGGGGAAAATGAAAGGGATAGTATTTTTTATCAATCTTGGGTTAAATTTTTCCCTTGTTTGGGGGGGGCCCCAAAAAGGGGGTTATATAACGGGGCAAAAAAAAAAATCCCCAAAAATGGAAGAATAAAATAAACTTTCCCCAATTATGTACCAAATTTTCCAAGCCATTTCTGGGGTCTTTTGTATGGTTTTTAAATGCCCCTATTTTTTGGGAGACCCCATATGGTAACCCCGTGGCCCGTTGGGGTATATTTAATTTTTAAGTTTTTTCCCTTTCACAAAATTTGGGTTTTGCCACAGTTTTTCTTCTTAGGGGTTTTTCATTATTTTTTATAAAGGAATAGGTTTACAAAAACATTCCCAAAAGCCACCATCCTTTTTTTTTTTCCCCCGGTGAATTTTAAAAAGCCCCCCATTGGGTAAACAGGCGCATTCGAAAACTTTGTTGAGAGTGAAAAGGTTTGTGACCTTTGCAATGATATATCACCTCCAAACCAGGGTATAGGGGGGATCTGGGAATTGGGAAGTTGATAGCCCATATGGTTCGAGTTCTCGGGTTTAAAAATTATTTTTCTTTTTAAATTAAAAGTAGCAATCTAAGGGGACTTGCATGATTTTCTGTGGTGATATCACTTGCAGGACCTAAAAGCCAGAAGGGAATAAACCTTATTTAAATTTAATTTAAATTTAAAAATTTTACCCTTTTTTTGTTTTTGGGGGAAAAAGCAAATTAATTTAGTTGGGTCGTTTTTTTTTTTTCCCTTCCCCTTTTGCAACTGATTTGCCATCCCTTTTATACTTCCTTTATTATCCTCATAGACGATTTTTTTTGCTTTTTACCTTAAGTATGATCTTTTTTGTTTTTTTTCCTCCATGCAAAAAATTTCAAGATTTCAGTCTCCTACTATTTTTCAATTTTAAATTTTGTTTTAATTTAATGCATTTGTTCAAAATTCTTATAGTTTATTTCCATTTTTTCACTTTTTTCAGGTCTCAAGGGAAGATCTTTATCACTTTATTGAGGGAGAAAAATATTTGCCCACATGTATAAAAATGAGTAACGGTATTTAAAAAGGAGGGGTGATTTAGTGGGAGTGGGGGGCAAGGTTCTTTGTTACCATCCACTAGGAATGCATCCCTATAAATTCTCTCATATCTATTTAGATTAAAAATGGTAATCTTTTTATTAAACATTCCCTATATTCGGGGTTTATGCTGATAAAAACTTGCAAAATGAAAGCTTCCTTTATTTTTGTTAATAACCCTTTGTCTTACTTTTCCAGGGAAAAACTTTCACCCCCAAATTTATAGTTTTGGCTTGGGTTGTCGTTTTTATCTGGGGTATTTTTTTGCTCAAATTCATTTTTTGTTTTGGCTGAAGAAAAGGGGAACATCTAAAAAATTAAAAAATCTTACGGTTTCTTTACTTTTCTGGGAATTATATGCTCCCAGTTCATTTTAAGTTAGCCTAAGAAAAGGGGGATACTAAAAGTTTGAGCAAAAATCTAACGGTTTTTTCTTTATGAAACGTTTTGGTTGGTTTTGGGTTTTTCTTCTTTTGAGTTTCCCCTTTAAACCTTTTCTTTCCCCTTTCTGTTAATATTGGTTCATTAATAGCCAGGTAGATCAGCATTTAAGTGTTAAAAGAAATTCCTTTTTTAATTTTTTTGGGCCTTTAGAAAATCGAATTTTATATGTCATCTATAAAGTTGGGGGAAACGGCAAGAACGATAAAGTTGTGGAAGAAAAGAGTCATCTCAGCTAAGAAAAATGGTGAAGCACTCTAATGGGCCAACCTTTAATTCGAATTCCCGCAGAGCATGTTACTGCTACCAATCGCGGTAAAATTATGGGAAAATGTTTTTCTTTTTTTGGGTTTCTTATTTTTTTTTTTCCCAGTACCGCTTTTGTTCTTTTTTTTTTTTTGTCATAATCGTTTCTCTTGTTTGCTCTTTTTCTTTGGGCTGCAGGTTTTGCTTTTTTGTCTACCAGGTCCCTTTGAAATTTAAAGCAGCTTTTTCCCTGTCATTTCCTAAAGGAATCAAAAGATTTTCCTTTTAAGAAGGGAGAGAAAAGCAAACGTCTATCTCATTCTTTTGGGTAATGTCTGCCCTCATTTTGTGAAAGCCCGCATTCCCCACATCTTAAGATAAAAATGCGCATTCATCTGTACTTCTATTTGTAATTTAAAGTTTTTTTTTTGTATAGGGTTTGAGGGGGCCACTTTGGGGGGTGAACTTTACATACTCTGATCTTGTTTGGGGGTGCACATATAATTTGTAATTTTCGTAAATCTATGGGCTAAAATTTTTATAGTAAAAAGCTATTATTTGGAGCTTTTCCCCAGTCCTCATCACACAGGTTTAAAGCCGCCCTCGCTTTGCCCCACCTTTAGCGATACAAAGAGGGGCAAATATCCCAAATGCTTCCTCCCCAGATTGAAGTTTCAGAGACGTCTTGGGTTTACAGCAAATTTGACCAAATTAAAGGACTTTATTCATCTCCAGGCCAAAGGAAAAAAAAAAAAAGTGGTTTTTTCTATTTTTAGTTTGAATAACTTGCTCACTGTTTTATTAATCCACGTAGTTAAACAAAACATCATCTAATACTTCTTCCAAAAAAATTTTCTTAAAGGGAAAAATTTTTTGTTTCATGAACAAGTAGTTTCTGAATGTTGGATTGGCTTTGTTTGATGAAATAGATGAATGGTTCTTTTGTTTTTTAAAAAAAAATGACAAAGACAAATAGAACTTAATCGGAAAAGGAGCTTGATGGGGTTAATTTTTCAATATTTAAGGAAATGCATAAATAGAGCCAGCTTAAGTAATTGTCAAGTACAGCTAACCCTTTTGGGGGAAACCCTTTAAAAAGTGTCTAAGTTAAATACAAGATTTTGCGGATAACCAATGTTTAGGAAACAAACTTAAAATACAGGGATCTTTTTTTTTGGCTTCTTAAATTTTTCTTACATTTAAATTGGCTCAAATCGTTTTTAAATTTTCTAACCAAAGGGTTTGAAAAAAATGGCAAAGCTTAGAGAAAATGATGTAAACGGGGCTCTAAAACCATTGACTCGTTCAGTTAAAAAATATTATCCCTTTTTGCTTTCAATCAGGTTATTTGCTTTTAAAGATTATTTTCCATTGGGTGATTTAAATTTTTGGTACAAAGTCGTAAGGTTTTACAAAATTTAAGGTTCTAAACCATTTAAAGTATGCAAATGGAGGGTTTTTGGTAAAATTATTTGTTGGAACTTGGTTTTTTTAGGGTCACTAATGAGGTGAAGGTTTTAGTGAATTTTCAATAAAACGTAATAAAAAAATAAAGATTGAACATACCTTTCTATTATTTAGTTTAAAATTGGGCTTATTTAATTTTAATTCAACAAAGGGAAAAGGCCTCAATATTAATCTCTCATATTTATTTCATTTTTCTTTTCGTTTTCATTTATTGCCCCTTTTTGGTTGTTAATAAGGGTTTCCCCTTTAAAGGGAAAAGGGTCTGGTATTATTATTCATTCAAACGTTTAAAATCACCATTTTTATTTCACAAAACTATTAATTCATTCACTTTAGGAACAACTTTCGTCACGTCAGGGGGGGCTGCAACGGTTGTCAAATTGTTTAACGATTTTCATTGTGAAGGGATTGTTTTCTTTAATTAAATGATCTTCCCAACTCTTTTAATGGGAAGGCATCTTATGTTCTTGAAGGTCACAAAAGATCTACACCTTTATTTCTTCAAATTTACTTTTTATGTTTTTTTTGGGGGTGGACCATTGATCTGACCTTGTTTTTACCTAATCGACATGGAGCCTAGTTGCTCCAGTTCGTTGACGGACAAGACTACCGAGCTGCTGCTTCGTAAAAACAATTACCAAATTTTTTTTTTTAAATAAATTTTTATTCATTTTTGGTTTTCCCTACCCTGTTTTGGTCGGAAGTGCTGATTGGGATTTTCTGATGCAGTCTCCAAAGGGTTTTTTAGCCCATTGGACCTTGAAGGCAAAAGAATTTGCACTGCAAGTGTCTTTGTTTCGGCCCAAACTTTCCCTTTCCTGATTTTTCCCGTTACCCATGCAGGGTGGGGGGTTCAAAAACCCGGGCTGACCTCCCAAGCTTAGAATAGTATTTAAATACTGAGATTTATGAGCTTTTGAAATGCCTGAAAATGACTCTAATTTTTAGGAAAACGAGTACTACACATTTCTGTAGGGGGTTTTGTCCTTTCTCGGGAAACCTCTGTGATTACTTACAAAACTTACAATTTTACATCCCTTTTCTAATGTAAAATGCGCGGGGGGGCCCAGCAAAGATTTGTGCGGGGTTAAAATTCAGTAAAACCCTTTTGCAAAAACCCTTGGATGCTTTGAACTATTTTTTTCCCATGTAGGGAATCAATAATTATTTTTTGTCATTGTCCTCGAGCTACCTATCTCAACTTCCTGCTAAAAAGATAAAGGGGAGGAATCAAAAAAATGCATTGCTGTGATAGTAATTTTGACTGCTCTTGCCTTGGCACTTGTTTTTATTTTATTGCTTGTATATATTCCTTCGGGAAAAACCCTAGATTTTGATTTACTTTTATGGCCACGCTCCTTTTTTTTGGGGGGAAATGGAATTACTGGAAGATAAGAAAAAGGTTTAAAAAATTTACAAGGACAAGTTTCACAGTCAATTAACAGTTTTGTTTTTGACTTTTCAAAATAATAATTTCGCATCTGGGACTATTCTTTAGCATGATGGCAGTTGAGCACACACATTTGATTTTTTTTTTTTTTGAGACTGGGAATGGAGAAATTTCCAAAGAAAACATCTGGTTTTAGGGCTTAGGGGAAAAAAGGCTGCATGTCGAGTGATTGTGGGCTTAAATTGGGGGTCTTTTTTATTGATTAAAGGGTTTTAATAAACAACTGTAGAAAAAACTTTTTTAAAAATAAAACGCTATTTTTTTTCTTTGGAACATACTTTTCTGTTAAATTCAATTATTTTACATTAGCCTTGTACATACCTAGGGTACCTTTATTTTTGAGAACCATACCAAGAAAGCTTCTGATATGTTCAGATCAAGTAATTTTAGTATTGTTTCGACAAGGGGCTTAAAAAGCCCCGGGGTACACTCACGGCTAAAAAGGGGGAAATTGTCTTAAGACACATTCATCAGGGAGTCTTTCCTATGGGCAACTTTTTAGCTGTCAATGATTCTCTTTTTTTCCCAATCTGCATTTTCATAAATTTCCGTTTACCATAATAAATGTCCTTTGGGTTTGGATCACAAATTTTAGGGAGACTTTCTGTTTCGCGCTTCCTTAGATGCCCCCCTTTTCTTATCTTGTTAATATTTTTATTCAAATCAATGAAAAATTTATACAGGGGGTTGGGAATAAAAAGGAAAACAAAAAAAGGGGAAAAAATGCACTTTCACTTCTGGGCTCTCTCTCTTTCTATTGCTCAAGGTATGAATTATGTTTCGCGGGGGAAAGACGCGAAGACTCTAGCAGCCACTCAAGCACATGAAGCGAGACGAAATTTTTGCAGAATCACCAAAGCGTGAAGGTGGGGAAACACAATGAAAATGCGGATTAAGTATTCCGGTGGTCAAGATGTAAGAAGCCACTTCCTCGAAAGTGATGCGCTCAGTTTGGGATTCCCCGCCTCTTAATATTTGGAGGTATCTATTGCCTCCCCTCTCTCCTCCTCTCCCTCTTTTTGGATTTGCCCCTTTTTCCTAGAGATTTTCCCTTTCAATTTTAGGACTTGGAAAGGGTTTTCATTTAAAAGAATCTTTTTTGTTCAACTAAAAATTTTAATTCCAAAGGTTTTGAAGTACTTTTGTTGTTGGTTAGGTAAAATCACCACTTTAGTCCTGCAAACCTTGAGAAAGGACAATAACAAAAAAATTTTTTATGTGCCTAGTTTCTCCATTGCTGTATATATGGCTTCAATGCACATAAAATGAAACCCCGTAGTAAGAAAAAGTAAAGTTCTTTTTCTTGCGGTCTTGGAGAGAACCGAGGGAAAGGCAGTGGCACACGTGTTTGGGTTGCGGGAAAAGGAAAATACACTTTCCGGGGGATTTCCTTCAATGAACAGGGTTAGTGGGTTTCTTATTTGTGTTTATTAATGGGACTGTATAATAAAACTATTTTTTCTTTCATTAAACCCCCTTTGGGGGGTTTTTTGATTGACTCTTTTTTTAGGTCACCTTTTATTTCACTTTTTCCTGGGTTTGGATAAAACAGCCACATGGGGTCTGCCCACTGTTGTTTGAATTTATCACAAAAAGGGACAAGAAAAATTAAAAGTTGACAACATTAATTTTAACCCCTGATTTTTAAAGAAACGACTGCAACTTTCGTTCCCGGGCATAAAAAGTTGCTCAACTTAATGCAATCGAGAGTAAAGATCGCGTTCAAGAAAAGGCTGACGTATTGTAAATCATTTTCCCTTTTTTTCTTTGGGGCCCCATGACTAAAACAATCCCTTTTTTACTTACTTTCACAGAAAATTTTTAAGTTGAATTTGTGCTTTTTAAAAGACAAAGAAAGGGTTCAAACATCAAAAATTCACATGGGTTATAAATGATAGACTTTGGGCTATTAGACCAGTCACTACCACAAACGGACGCATTTATTTATTTTAGCGGGGGATTAAAACCCTGATGATATAGGGCCCCTATCTTACCGAACACACCTTTTTATATCAGGAAAAACACCCTCGCCCCCCGCTCCCAAATAAAAATTTAAGATTGAAGGTTTCATTTTTAAACAGCCTAAAACATTTGTTTTGTCATTTTTTACAAAACAGGGCCCGGTTTTCCCACTTCAGTATAACTGGATAGCTAACACGTAAACTGGGGCAAGATTTGAAAACTGAACATCCCATATATAAATACGAAAATCCACTTTTAAACAACAAAAAAAACCTTTTTGCATATTGTCCCGAAACAAAACTCCACTATCGGCCCTACAAGCCCTACTAATAAATTTTATTTAAGATTCTCTACAAAAAAGTGAAGGGGGGGGTATGATGACCTCACCACTTGTCCCATTTTTCACAAAGTCATTCCACATGGCCTCTGCCATCACTCCCCGCATCGAACAAAAGGTTTTCCCGATGACGCCTTCTATTTCGGATAATCGCAAATCAGGGAAATTTTCTACCTACACCCCACATACAAACAAAAAATCATTTCTTTCCTCGGGCGGAAATTATGGGGGAACACAAGCGCGATTACTATTCCCCTGAAATGAAACGCAAATTGGGACCAAGTTTGAGAGGGGGGAAACGGTCTTTAACCATGAAAGGATTGTGATGGGATTTTTAAGAGAGCATGTCGGTGATTAAAAACTCCTTTGGAACCCCGGGCAGGTTATGGCGCCTCGGCATTCATGAGGGTAGCAGCGAGTCCCCGTGTAAGGAGCATTGAACCCTGTGTGTTCAAGTATCCCGATCAACTAGATAGTATTACCCCTGTTGCATGCAGTAAACATAGCCACAATGAACAAATTATCCTTTCTAATGTTTCGCGGTATCATTGGGCACGAACTTCGTTTTAAATCAAATCTATGCAGAAGAACGACAACACCAACTTTGTGAATTGTTGTGGTAAAGGAAGATGACGAGAGACCTTTGAGAATGGGAGGGAACAGTCTGATAAGATCATGATGACACCCGGAGCAGCGCGGAATCAGGAGCAGTAGACCTTCCCAACCAGGATCCACAAAGATGAACGGCAATCCAAAGTGCAAAGCGGCCAATACAATCTGCGTCAAAGGGCGCCCTAGCGATTACGAATGCTGGCTTGGTCCGTGGCAGGGACAGGGGCAGGGATATGCAAGGCATCGGATAAACACCTGTAGCAATCCTTGAAGTAAGGTTCGTAACCTCGGTGAAATAACAATACGAGAGGATACATTCAGTGTTAACCGTATGGGGAAGCCGGTGCAGCACCCAAAAACTCCTTACAAGAGAACTTGATGGCGTTAGGACATTGTTTGAAATGTCTCTGAAAAGTCTCACCCGATACTGAAACTAGTTCCTGAAGGACACTGGTTTGCGTTCGTTATGCCCTATTTAGTTGAGAATATCCCTAACTGTATCCGAGATCATCACACCGCGTGTCCGGAGCATCGCTTTAATCTCGAATAGCGTCGGCAGAGTTTGAGAAAACACCGCTTTCTCCATCCGGAACAAGGGTATCTGAATGTGGGTGGGTTGTGTTTTATTACTTCTCCGCATCGTTGTGAGTACTCATGTCTTTCATGAACTCGCACGCCCTCCACCGCCCTCCTCCTCCGGCGCCGCGCC
Source organism: Lumnitzera racemosa (assembly GCA_024138005.1). Taxonomy (NCBI): domain Eukaryota; kingdom Viridiplantae; phylum Streptophyta; class Magnoliopsida; order Myrtales; family Combretaceae; genus Lumnitzera; species Lumnitzera racemosa. The sequence continues at coordinate 7,870 of JAMXBC010000490.1, read as the reverse complement.
ACCGAATGCTGCCCGACGTTTCCTCCGCTGGCTCCTGTGGCCGCTGTTCAACGTGGGTTGTAGTATAAGTAGCCGGCTGCAGTTGCGGATCAGCTCATCTGGTCTAATTTCCAGATCAACATCCTCGTCGTTGTCCAATTGAATTTAGGTTGCCATCATGTTTGATGTTCGACTTTTAGTGATGATTCGAATGAATTAGGGCAGTTCTCCTTTGGCCCGCTCCTCGTATTTTATTTTGTTTTTTTTTATATTTTTTCCAATTGATTCTTATTTCCTTCTGCCTTATTGTCTTCCCAATATATAAAGAGATATATTATATTTATATATAATATATATTGTATATAAAAATATAAAGAGGTAGTATCACATATTAAATCGCTACTATGCGTACAAGGGGAATGGAAAGAATAATTGCAAGAAAGAAATGAGTGAAAAGATAAATTTGAGGTAATTTTCAATAGAAATAGTGGTAATATGATATCAATTTCCATTTTATTTAGTAAATTATGTTACAAAGGAATAGCTTTTAGTCATTTAATATTGTTTTCCACTATTTTCACGTCATTCTCTCTAAATTGAAGAAAAAAAAGGTGGTCCTAAAAGTGATAATATTTTACTAATTCCTTTCGTTCGCTACCTATTTTCCACTTTTTACTTAAATAGTCCAATTTTTTAATAATATTTTCTTTTGTTTCCTAGATTTATTTTTTCCATTCCTACATTTCTAACCAAAAAGAGGTAAACTTGGCCCCAAACAAAGGATTTATGGCCTTACTCTCTGTATAAGAATGCTCACGCACTAAGGAAGCATCATTTGTGAAGATAAACTAAAAAGGATGTGTATGGCCAAGAGGTTCATGGTGATCCTAATTATGATTTTTATGCCGAGCTAAAGGGCTTCACGAGGAAGAAACATGGCCTCTAGTTCTTTGAGTGTGTGATGCGTTATATAAAGGCCTTTGCGTGAGTAGGTTTTCATTACGTTATCTATCCATTATATAGTTTTTAAATATTTTTTAAATCTATTTTTGTCATTGGGATGTTAAGGTTGTTGACCTAAATTGCGCTGTGTTTGATACTTAGCCAGTTTATCCATTGAGTTATTAAAATTAAAACCTTTTTTTTTTTTTTGAAAGAACCTTCCCATAAAAACCCTTCGTCCTCATCAAGTCTTCTAAATTTTGGTGAATAATCCTTTCCTTGGAACTGATTTAATTGTGTTAGATTGAAACTTTAACATTTGAATCACCTAGTTGTTGACATATTAGTGCCTTTTTTAAACCCCGCATATGATTATAATCTATAGTGTCATATATATTAAATTAACACAAAACCCAACTTAGATTGATCTGTTGTACTGGTATTACCATCTATTAAGTTGTTCATATCTAAGTATCCATAAAACCTAAAAGATTTGAATTTTTCATTATAGACAAGAACCCTAATCGTTAAAATAAAACCTAAGAGAACCCATTAGTCTTGGTTTGGTAATTAGGAAATTATTGTAAAACTTATAGAAATGGCAGAATTCAAAGGAAATTATGCATGTGTAAAGTTGGGAAAAGTTGCGTAGAAATGAAGAAAAGTAATGGAAACCAGTTGAAAATCAAATAGAATTACAATGTTAACAAAACAAGCAAAGTAAAACACATAAAGTAAGGACAGTTTAAGTCTACTTATAATATGAAAAGTAAATATTTTCCTTGATTTCTTCGGCTTTTATATTAATAAACTAAATAAGAAAGGAAAACTATATTTCATCATTGTTTTCTTTTCTTTTGTCTTTATTGCTTATCTCCAACTTGTTTTTGCTTTGTTTTAGTTACAACGGTGTAAACCCTGTTAAGGATAAGACCACATTAGTTAGATATCATGTGTCATAAATAAGTTTGGTCCGCTAAGTTTAGAAGACAGCAACATAAACCATAGTATATGATTATCAGAGAGTAATTTCCTCTTTTTGAAAGGAAAGGCAAAGAAGAAGGAATAATATTTGAAAGAGATAGGAAGGAACTAGGAACAAATGTCTAAGAGCCAACAAAAAGCATCTCCGGCCATATGTGGAGAAATTATGAATTCTAACACTTTGGTGTGACAATTGTAGTAGAGGAAAAGAAGTAAAAATATAGAAAAAAAGAAAAGAAAATATGACAAAGAAAGGAAAAGTTCAAATGTAGTTTCCATCCTTATTGGGATTTTTAAGAGGGAAAAGGAAGGAAATCAAATGAAATATTTGTTTGACTATTGTAAGCTGAGATTAATTTAAAAATATCCCTCCATTTATATTTCAAAATTTGCTGTGTAGGGCAATATTTCCCAAGAAACAAAGTGCCTAGAGTGGAAATATCCTTCTACTGATTGTCCTCTCTAATTATACCCTTATCACGTTCATGTTTAAATTCCTAAACAAAATATTTTTATTGATTCGCCTTATACTTTAATAACTTACTACCTTACCAAACACAGTGAAAAGAAAAAAACCACATTACGACTTTAGGAAATTGTTTGGGACTTTTATGGAATTTCAACAAGGTTCCTGTTGATTTCTTTCGTATCTAAATAAGGAAATTTATAATGTCCCCCTCTTTTTTCTAGTTTCCTCCCTAATTGTAATCCCTTCATATTGCGACCTCTCCTAATTCCTTGTTCTAAATATAGTGTACAAGTTTTGATGGGAGAATCAAGTTATATGACCGAATTATAAGAGAGCATGAGTGAGAGCCTTAGAACCTTGCATTAAGGATCATCTAAAGTGGGTTTGAATTAATGAGGGGGCCGTAATTTTGGTTTAATTCAATTCTTTTTGCATACTTTCACTTTATAAAATCATGTTTGTAATGTATGTACTGTATCGGATATTAGCATATCTAAGCGGTAATGGAGGAAAAGAAATGCTAGACTAAGGACACAGAGGGTTTGCACTTATCTGTAGACTAGCCATGCTAGTGAAGTGCCATCTTAACTATTGGATGTGTAAGTAGTATCTCGTTGGAATAATGATTGTAATAATACCCAGGAGCTTATGATTTGTGGATAAGTTTATACCTAAACAGTAATAACTTGAATTTTAGTATCTAAACATTTGAGTGATTTGTTTAGATGATTGCTGCAACTTAAGATATTATAAATTTCAGGACCTACTGAATAAATTTGTAAAGTTTACTTAAAGGTTAGGCACTTATTGTGAATATATTTTAAAGTGTTTTGAAGTTTGGCACTAAACGGCCCGAAAATAATAAGTTCAGGTGCTTCCCATATGCATTTTCTCCACCTTGTCCCATAGAGTGGGACCTTGAGACTCATACAACCAAGTAGAGCAGTAAGTCCCTCTTGACCATTAAGTTAACAATCATGGAGTTTAGTTTCATCAAAGTTTGAGGAGTTTGTCGTATTTGTAGTTAGTAGAGTCACTTATGACTAAGGAGTGGCCAACAGACGTGAAATTTTATTTAAATGATTTCTTTTACTTAATTGCAATTAAGCAAATGATGACCTAAAACACATGTAAACAGTATTCTTCGATCGGTTTTAACATGTCTTAGCTTTTTATAGAGATCTTGAACCTCTAACTCAAATCAGTTTAGATTGTAGTGAATTAAATGCCATAAATCATCTTATGCTATCTTATCAAGGGTTATGGTGCGGTAATTCCAGTTTTATTATCGAGGTCAGATCTGTGTGATGGATGCTGGGGCCTTCCTTAACCTCAGCTCAAGCCAAAAACTCTATTTGCCTACAAATTGAGGCCTTTGTGTTTATAAGATAACATGGCAAATTTCATATCTTAGTGGGGTTGTCTGGTATTAGAGCTTAGTTTTCTGAGGGGGGAGTAAAGAGTGCTGCATGGTGTAAGTGTTTTGTGTTCAAACATGGAGAGTATGTGTTTGCAAAATTTTTTGGTAGTACTGTTGTTTAGTAGTGTAGTATCGTTTAGGAGACTTGTGTGATTGCTTATGTTATTAGATGAATCTTAACTCTTCTTACTAAGTGGGGTCGATGAAATTCCTGAAAGAACCCTCATATCCTAAATACTGTCCAAACACTTCCTGAAAATTGAACTAAATATGACCCCAAACACTTTATTCTAACTAAAACTTTTTCCAAACATTTGTACTCCCTAAACACGCTACATACCTAAACTCTTACTCAACACCCATAACCATATAATTTCCAAACGACTATAGCAAACGACAGCATCTATGTCAACATTGCGATGAAGAGAGCGATTTTTAAGCTACCATAGTCCAACTAATCAACTAAGTTTCATGGGAGCAACAAGCTCTAAGAGGCTCATGACGTGGCCAATAACCTATCCTAGGCCATCTAATACAAGGCAAACTACCTGTTAATTTGATGCGTAGGAAGGAGTAATTGCGTACTATCGTCCTAGACCTTTAAGGGGAAAGGAGGAGGCGTCGATACCATGGGGCCTATAACATGCAAGAGATGGTATGATCGCACCGAGGTTTGAAGGAGGAAGGATAAAGTAATTAAGGAGCCATAATGGAGCGATGTGCAGGCTATGAGGGACTATAGATTGTAAAGTTGAAAATGTGAGTTTTTTGTTGTAGCTCTACTAATGCTATCGTTAATTAGGAAGGTAGAGGTGAGAAGTTGTTTTTGGTGGTCATTGACTAAGGTGACTTGGACTAAGGGTTTGGTTAGTGCTGCTTGAATGTTTACAGGATATACTCCCTTGATAGAAGGATTTTATTAGCAAATTGAAAGATGAATGATGATCTTCCCTTTTGATAAGCATCTGAATACTTCATTAGGATATTCCTTAAGGTGAGGCAAGTATAACACCTTATACGAGGAGTAAAGGAGTTACCTATTGATAGAGTTGATAATTTTTGTTAAAGAACTTCCCATAGGACTAAGGCCATCAAAGGTATTGAGGTCATGAAATCGAGTAGCAATAGGAGGCTTCTTTGCTAAATTGTCTTACATATAAACGGAAACCCCAACAGGTAGAAAAATTGTAAGAGGCATGTCTTGGATGAACTCATGACCGGGGATATGTGAAGGAGAAAGTATGAGTCCTTGTATTGTCCCAAGTCTTACGAGTGCCTAAGAAGGATGGTTCTTGATGCATGTGCATCGATAGTGGGAGCCAGTTAATAGAAATGCCCATCGAATGAAGTTTACATCAAGTATTGGGAACCCCATCTTGAGACATGATGAAATAATGGATAACTCCGCTGGGTGCGCAAATGTTTTCAATGGTGGACCAAAAGAGTAAGTATCAACAGGGTACAAATGTAGCTTGATGAAGATGTGAAAATCATATTCATAGACCTGATACAGAACTCGAAGAGTAATTGGTTGATGCCATTCGGCTTAATCAAGGTCCTAAAGACTTTATAAGGCTCCTATGTACGCATGTGTTTACACACATCTTATGTAAGTTTGGTCGTATCTATATAGGGATTCACCTAAACTTGTTTTCTCACTATGAGAGTCCGTTTTTAGGCAAACTTTCAAGAAATTGTGTATGTGTCACGCCTCAATACGAGGCAGAGTCTAACAAGCCCCGGCCGGTGTAAACCATCCTAAGATAGACTGTTGCCTTACGACCGCAATCTAGACCGTGATCTAATAAGGCTTCCATGACTAACCTGTGTTGAAGTAAACAGTTTGTAATTTAAATCAATCATTTACCTAAGAAAAGTGAGAAATATATATATACACTATAATTCAGATTATTGCAATTATAAGGTTTACAATAATTCTCCTGTAACGATTTCCTAGTGTATACATTATTCAGAAATGAAAAGTATTAAAATATGTATTGATTCTTCTTCAATGTTTTTCCCACACCCAGAATCCAGCAGTTGCTAGCTTGTTGAGTAAGGTTGTTTACCTGCTTTTTAGCCAGCACCGTGCTCGACGTCTATAGGGATGTGAGCAAACATAGCTCAGTTAAGTTAGATGAGGACCTTAAAACTATACTATAAACATATTAAGGTTTTCAATCACTTATTAGGTGCAATGCATGTGCAAGCAAATGCCATCGCACGACGTTGTCAGGCCCGTCCGTGAATTAGAGAAAATTGCGCCCACTTTAATCCGGTTTGAGGAGTTGTCATTAATGCAACAGCTTACGACCATACCTCAGGCTTGTTAATGGAGACCCGCTCCGCCCATGATTACCTTTGAACCCTTTCTCACCCTCGCCGCACCTCCTCTTCTGTCACTTATTTTGACTGAAGTATAAAAGAAGGGAACTTTTTTGCGAATTCCTGTTCTCTATCCCCTTTTCGAATGGGTCGGTATTGTGGCGTAGAGTCCTAAGTTCCCCTAACGGGTTGCCTATAACTGTTCGAGTTATGTTAACTGGTCATAAGATATAGATTAAGTCCAGTTTTAGGGTGATCAATAATTTCATACAAATCTGTGATTACAATACATATAGAGCACCAACAAATCATAGCATCACCCAGAATCAAGCACATGCACACATCCCAACTATCTAACAAGCACTACTAAGCATAATCTCACGCCTCCAAAATATGAGCATTGTATTAATCCCAACTAATCTCGAGACTCTTCGCTCACACCTCAAGGTCCCGAGTTGCCTCAGGTTATCGCCCGATCATCCAATAACACAAACTGGGGTTTCATGTTTTTTCCATAAAACTATTATAGGTTCATATTAATCTTATAATGCTTATTGTTATGTTATGTTTAGGGTTTTAATTATTCCTAATTAATCTGAGGCCATAAGTCTTTACCTATTATTTAGGTTTTGGTTAGGTTTGGGTTCGGTTTTCGCATCGATTTTAAAATGTAGGTGTTTTAGTTGCGATTCTATGTAGTGTTTTATAACTTCAACCTTAGAAAATTTGGTTTCAACTTTTTAACCGAACAATGAAAATTAAATTCCCGATCTCTTAATACCATCATTACCCCAAATCGTATTTATTTTTACCGTTACAGCTTAAATCCGGATTATGTAACCAAATTCACTCTTAATGTATAAATTTTTTCTTTTTTATATAAGTACATAAATTTAAGTGGCGTATCAGATTTATTGTACATTTTTTAATAATTATCAAAAATATCATTTTCCATTATAATTGGGCTATTTATTATTTCATATATAATTCATATTATATATCATTACCGTTTATGTATATAATACACTTCTTAAAATTTCTATCACTCTAATACTCGTCTCTACACACCAAGTAACATTTTCAAAAATGTCGAAATTCATCCCTACAATCAGATTGTACTCCTAATTACCCTAATTCCAACATTAACTAAAATTTTACTATTTTTTTCCTATTACGCATTTACTACATAATTAGACCAAATAATTACATACTAACACCCTATTGCAACAACAACATACTCCATTATATTTCAACATCTCTAAAACATTTAACGTTATTCACTACATCAGTATAAAACCATCTACTTACTTATAACTCTAAATTACCCATTTTAGATAATTGTAAGGCCTCAAAATTTGTAGCTAAAAATTTCAAAAATTATTTTTGAAAACGTGCTTCATAAGCACTAGGTCTTCTTATCATTCTAGTTGGTCTACTCAAAAATTTTTGGAGCCCCCCCCCCCTGTTTCCCCCCCCCGAACTATACTCCTAAGGTCATTTATTTCTAATCGAACATGCACGGTTTTGTACGATTTTTTTAAGACCCTATAACATCAGACATATTGTCATCAAAATAATATTTTTATAAAAACTGCATACAAAAATATTTAGAATAACAAAATTTATAATATTCTAATACATTTACTATTTTAATCAAATATACACAAAATCATGCTGGAAAATCGAACTCACCGAATTGGGTGCGTCGGCTAACTTGCGGTAGCCAGGGTGTATCGCCCTCCTAAGCGTTG
>JAMXBC010000049.1:0-58271 GCA_024138005.1 Lumnitzera racemosa | reverse complement strand
TTTTAGAAAAAAAAAATTAAAAAAAAGGGAAAAATTTTTTTTAAAAAAAATGTTTTTAGGGTTTTAGGGGATCTTTTGATCACTTACAAAAGTTAGAAAATTTTATTGTTTTAAATTTTTTTGAATAACTAAATCAGTTAAATACATAAACCCCATTTCAATTTTCAAAAATTAAAATAATAAACACACTAAATTTTTCGGAAAGAATTTAGGGATTTTTCGTTTCCCGGTTAGCAATTTATTTTGGCCCTTTGGGACGCCCAATAAAATATGAAAAAAATTTTTTGATTCTTTTTTTTTTTTTTTGATTTTTTTTATTTTTTTTTAAATATTATTTTTTAGTAAAAATTTAATTTCTAGTTTCGGAAATTTAGATTTTTGGTACCCTTTAAAGGGGGTTTTTTTTGGTTTAAATCCCGCATTGGGAAAACCTCTTGTTCTTTTTTAAAAATTGAAATAAAAGGGACTGGTAGCAAAATCAAAAAACCCAATCCACCCAATTGGTTAGGGTTTTTCTTTTCTTTGCCCAAATTCGGTCGGGTGGGGGAAACTAAAAAAATTTAATTTTTAAAAAAAAAAAACTAATTTCTCAATTTTTTTAAACGGGTTAAATATTAAAGGGGTTGGGGGTTTAGTTTTAAATTTAAAGGAAAGGGAAAAATTAATTTTAAAAAAAAGGGAAACAAAAAATAAAAATCGACAGAAAGATTCCCAAAAAATCATGAAATATGTTCTAGAAACAAGACTGAAAAAATTTAAGTGATTAAGGGGCCCAAGGGGGGAAGTCGCCCCCTTATTTTTTATCTTTAGGTCTTCGGGGACTTTTTTAAATTTTTGGGCAAACAAATTTTCTATAAAAAAAGTGTTTTTTAAAATTTTTTGAAAAAAAAAAAAAAAAAACCCTTTCTGGGAAAGAAAACAAAACCTTTTTCAAAAATTGTAAGAGATATTTTTTGAAAAAGAAAAATTTAAAAAATTTTTAAAAAAATTCATAAAAACCCTTAAATCAAGTTACAATCAATTTGTAAAAAAACTCATAAAGTTTTTTTAGGATCCTTGCTCAAAGGAGCATTGTCCTATTTCTTTTTTTGGGGGTTGCTTGCTATTGGGTGCAAAAGCCTTTTTTGGGACGTTACTAAAAGGATTTATTCCTTTTCTTTTTTTAGTCGCTTGCTTAGGGAGCTTTGGGTTTTACCCTAAATTGAGTCGCTTGCTCAATAGGCTCCCCCAATCCTTTCCCAGGTTTGCTTGCTTAAAGGAATTTCTACCCATCCTTTTTGGGAGCACTTGTTTTGTGTTTAAGATCACTTGTTTAAAAAGTGCATCTTTCCTTTCCCTTTAAATTTGGTCCCCTACCAATGGAGCCCCATCCTTTCCTTTTTTTAGGACCCCTTGGTTTTAAAGTAGTGCAACCTTTTCCCTTTTTTGGTTTCGTTTAAATTATTGTAGTGCTATCATTTTTTGTTTTTTGCTAGGATCACTTACTTAAAGGAGCACTGTCCTATCTTTTTTTGGTTTTCCCTTTCTCATAGGAGCATCATCCAGTCCTTTTTTGGATCACTTACTAAAAAAGAGCGCTTTTTTTATCCTTAGTTGGTTTCCCTTACTTAAAGATCCCTACTCATAAGAGCATTTTTCCCGGGGTCCTTTTTAGGACGTTTGCCAAAAAAAAGGGTTGTTTTTCCCCGGGTTAGATGTTGCTTATTTAAAGCCCCATTAGCCTTTTTGGGGATTGCTTGCTAAAAATGACCCACATCCTATCTAATATTTTCCCTGAATAACCTGTTTCCATGGGGTCCTTTCCTATCCAATTTTTTTTTAAAGGATCGCTTTCTAAAAAGAGCTTTGTCCTATTCCTTGTTAGTCGCTTGCTCATTGGAGTTGCCATCCGTTTTTTTTTAAGATCGCTTACTCAAATGAACGCTCCCCTTTTTTTAGTTAAGGTTGCTTGCTTAGGGGGAGGGCTATCCATTTCCTTTCTAAGATCGCTTGTTATAGGGCACTTTTTTAAACAAAGTTAATCTTTTTTTGGATCACTTTTCATAGGAGCCCCATCTAGTCTTTTTTGGGGTTTCGCTTGCTTAGTGGGGGCACCGTTTAGTCTTTTAAAAGGGATCACCACCTTTTTTTAAGAGTGTCTTTCCTATCTATTTTTTAAAATCCCCCTATTATGGGTTTGCTACCTAGTTTACCCTTTAAAAAAGGCTTTTCCTTCTTGCTTTTGGAAGATCTTCCTTTCGAGAAACCCAAGACCCCTAAAGAGTCAAAATTTTTTAAAGGGAAAAACCCGACCTTCTAAGTGGGGGGTTTTATTTGTTTGCCCATTCAAAGTCCTTAGTTTATGATTCGAGAAAGGGGACAAGAAAAAATTTGAGATGTTTTTTTGGGGTTTCTTTATAGAAAAAATTTTCTTAAAAAAATTTCAGTTTTAAAGAGGAATATTTTAAAATGCCCCATTTTTTCCCCCTTTTTATTTCCCAATTTCTTTTCCTTTTGGGCTAAGTTTACAAAATATAAAAAATAAAAAAAGGAACTTGAAAAAATAAAAAAAAAAAATAAAAAATTTTAAAAATTAAAAAATTAAAGTATTGGGGTTAAGTTGAGGGCAAGTCAAATTAGTCAATCATTTGAGTCGGGTTAGACAATTTGGGAGAAGATGTTTCGGGTTCCCAATTTTAAAATAATTTGAAAAATTTTTTTTTTAACTTATTAGAAAAAATTTTTAAAAAAAAAATTGATTACAATATTAAAAAAAAAAAGGGGTTTTTTATCTAAATTTTTTATTGGGGTTTAAAAGATTTAAGATTTTTTTAAAGGGTTAACGTTTTTTTGGGCTACATTTTAAAAATCATGGCCAATTTTAAAACAAGTTGGAAAAGTCGACCCAAAAAGCTCAAATTGAATATGGGGTTTTTTAGAATTGGAAAATAATTAGAAAATTTAAAACTTGATTTAAAATTTTTAAAAAATTAACAAATTAAAGGGATATTATCATATCTTATGAATATTAGATTTGTCAAAATTTTAATTCCCATACAAGAAAGATCCAAAAAAAAAAAATTTTTAAATTTATGATTTTTTAAAAAGTGGAAAAATGGGCTGTAAGAAAAAAATTTTTCAAATTTTAAAAAAATACAACCCCTTTTAATCTCCCCTACTATTCCCTTTGTACACTTTCAAATTTTTTTATTTTCACCTCACCTAATTTTCCCAAACCTTTTGCATCATCTTTCGGGCCCCCACGGGCCTCACCATGGGTTTTTACAATCGAAGCCCCGCCCAAACGAACATACTTTCATAAGACCAAAACATATGTCTAATTCCTAGGGCGCACAATACAACCCTGCATTCAACCCCCAAAACACCCATTTTCACTGTCCATAAATTCAAACTGACTCAAATTTTGACCCAAGGGATAAAGCGGAATCCAAAAATAAACCCAAATTTGATTTGGGGTTTTTGGGGTTTCCCTTCCCTTTTCGTTTTTTTTTTTTGGGGTTTTATTATTGTTGTTTTCTTAGTTGTTTTTAAATTTGTTTTTGGTTTTAAACTTAGTCCTTTTTTTTAAATTTGTTTTTAAAAAAAGAACCTTTATTTTTTAATGTAGGTACTTAAATTTTGTTTTTTTTTAAATTTTTTTTTTAGTTATTGTTAGCCCTTTATTAATTTTTTTGTAATTTTAAACTATAGTATTGGATTTTTTTAAAAAAAGGGGACTTAATTTTTGATTTGGTTTTTAATTTTCACAAAAATTTAAATATTAAAAATAGTTTTTTTTTTTTTTTTTGTAGGTCTTTTTCGTTAAATTTTAAAAAAGTTGATTCTTGGCATGTCATCCCTTTTTTTAAATAATTAAAAAATATTCTTGTATTGTATTAATTTTTAAAAGTATCAAATTTGCATGAAAAATTTCATATTTTGCCCAAATTGTCATTTAAAATCGCATTTTTAGGTTTTTCGGGATTTTTTAAGAATAAAAAATTTATTTTTTTTACTTATTTAGTTTTCTTTAAATTTTTAAATCTTCAATTGGTATTTTTTCATGGTTTAACTTTATTATAGTTTAAAAATTTTTTTTTATTTGTTTAAAAAATCTTTTTCATGATCTGACACTTTTTTTATAAAAATCCCCCCCCCCCCCCCAAACGTTTTTATAATAGTTTATAACCTTTTTTTTTATTTAGATTCTTTTTTATTGTTAGGCTTTTTATCCAAAACTTAAGCAGATTTCCCCTTTTTTTTTAGATGTTTTTTCTATGATTCCCAACCCTCTTTTTTTATTTTGGTATTTATCAATAATAATCGCATTTTTTCTTTAAAAAGGCATAATTTTCCCCTGATAATTGCATTTAAACTTAATTATAAAAACTTGCTTTTTTTTTTTATTTATTTGTCACATAGCATTTTTTTAAAAAAAAAATTTCTTAAATTTGGAGTCTTTCTAAAAATTTTAAATCTTTTGGTTTTTGTTTAATTGTGAAAAAATTAGTGTTTCTTTTTTTTTTTGATTTTTTTTAAAAAAAATAAGTTTGGGTTTAAAAAAAGTAAAATTTGGGCCGTTTTCATTTAAATTTGAAGGAATTTAACCTATAAATTTTTTTCTAAAAAAAAAAAAAAACTATATTGGTTTTTATCTTAACTAGCAAATACATAAAACATTTTTAGGGCAACCCGATATAAAAAAAATTTTTTAAAAAAAAATTTTTTTTTGAAATTTTTATAATAAAAAAAAAAAATTTAAAATTCATCTTAACTTATTTTTATATAAACTATTTATATATATTTGCATTTTTAGAAAAAAATTATAACAAAAAAAAAAGCCCATTTTTTTTTTTTTTAAATCTTTATAGGGTGACTTAGCCCTTAATATATTAGCCCTTAAATTAAAAATTTTTTTATTTAATTTTCTAAAAAAAAATTTTTAGAAAAATCAGTAGTTAAGGGCCTTTTTAAAGGGTTTTCCTATTTGGAAAAACCTAATTCTTTTTTTGTGGGTTTAAAAACTATTTGATGACTCTAATTTGTTTTTTTTAATTTTTTTAGAAAAATTTTTTTCCTTAATTTTATGTCAAGAAACTTATTTTGGGCGAGTTGGGCTTAATAAAAATTTAAATTAAATGAAAATGAAAAGGCCTCGACAGCTACCAAAGGGAAAGTGCCCAAATTTTCTGTCGATAGCTCTTTTTTTTTGTTTTTTGGCCTCTTCTCGACCTTAATCCTTGGGACTTTCGGGCCCCCCATTGCTTGAGCTATTAAGGGGGATATATGCCTCCCCCCAAAATTTCTACCCAAAAAGTTGATACAAAATAAGGTTTCTTGATTCTCTTTAGGGGTAAAGACAGGGAAAAATTACCTTCTTCATTTTTTGTCGGGTCACTAAGCCAAATTTTTGAATATGGCAAAAAAAACTACATGCAAACGAGATTGTGTTAAAAATACAAAAAAGTCCATGAGTGAAAAGATGGTTGTACTTAAAATCATACAATTAGCGGTAATATGTCCTTTTTTTAAACCCCCAAACGCCCACTCTGTGACATCTCTTTTTGTGATCTCCCCTTTTCCTTAAGAAAGTGACTCCCTTTCCTCAGGCCAAAGAATTTTTTTCTTATAAACTAAAAGGTTTGGTCAGTATGCAAGATGCTTTAGCTTTTTCATGAAACAAAGTTCTTCCCCACCTTGGGGAAATGAGACGAACCTAAAAAATACCCAATGCTGAGAGACTTATTGCTTTTTAGTTCCCCTTTTGTCCAAAAATTTTTGATTTTTTAAAATTTTGAGGGCTCCCCCAAAAAAAAATTTTTTTCCCTTTCCCCCACTCCTTTTTTTCGGGACCTAGCTTATTGCTCGTCTGGCTTGATGGGCCCTATAGCCTTCCCAAGGGATGACCTTGGTATATTGTTTGCCCAAATTCTTGGGTGAGGGCTCATGGCATTTCTTCGATTAGAGTGTTTTCTTTGTGTGTTTTGTTTTTGGGGTAGGTGATGGGGATTTGTTTTAAAGTATAATTTTGAAAATAAATTTACAAAAAAGGGTTAAAAATGGGAAAAAGAGATTGGGCAAAAACCCTTTCAAGATCAGGGCGAGTGAAAACCCTTTGGTGACTATTCTCCCCCCGAGTTATGGGAAAGGCTTTCCTTAAAATCCACACAGCACAGCAACTGTTATAAACATTACCCCTTTTTTTTCAAAGGGAAAATTAGATTCCCCCATTCTCTTTCCCCTTTATTATCCCCCCGCCCTCCTGAAAAAACCCCCTTTTCTTTTTTTCTTTTTTGTTTTTTTTGGAAATTGGGAGCATCATTCGACATCAATTCCAAAATCTTTTTTGTAGATGGATTCATCAAAATAAGTCCAAAATTTTAAAAAACTTCTTCCCATACAAAGGGGCACAAAATTTTCATGTACCCGTGAATTTTTTGGGCTCAAACTTCCACAAACTTAGACCTGCCAAGCAACCACCCAAAAACCAAAAAGTTTTGGGGTTTCCTCCTTATTGTAAAGAAATACCTAATCAAAATTAAAACATAGCCTTAACTTCAAACCCCCTTGCCCGATTTTTTCAAATGCTTTTTAAGAAGCGATAGGTATTTTTATGAAACATACTGGGCGTTAAAACCCCAAGTAAATTTAAAGGGAAATATTTAATGAAAACCAAAAAATGGGGAACTTTTGTCAAAAACAAATATTTTTGAAAAATCACACTCCCTTGGGAAAAAACACCCTCTTCTTGCCTTAGTCTGCGTAGGTTCCATGGGGCTCGAAAGATTTGCCAGACTTATTGTAATTTGGGGACGATGGGTTTTTAAAAACACCCAAATTACCACTCCTTTAAGAAAAACACTGTAATAAATAACATTATTACACAAGTACCCAACTAAAAATCTTCTTTCCTTGTCATAAATAATTATCTCCCGGGAAAGAACGGTAATGGAGTGGTTTTCCCTACCCGGGCATTGTGCAAATTACCCAAATACTCGAAGAACATGCCGAATATTTCCCTCTTTCGAGGGGCAGAAGTACCCTTTGGTCTCAGTTCCCTTAGAATTTGAAAGATCAAGTCAATCAACAAACATTTTCAAACCAAAAGTTTATTGAAGCTATATGATAAAAACCAAATTTTAAAGGAAATATAAAAAAACGAAGAAAGATGTAAAAAATTTGGACAAAAAATTATGGGTACAAATGAGGGGAAAAAGCAAAAAAATTTTTAATTATTTGGAAAAATCCTTTAACAGGGAAGATTTCCCTTGAAACCCCTAATCGTTTTTTTTTGGATGGAAGTAAGGGGTTTTGGTTTAATAAATAAAGTGTGGATTAAAAAATTTTTGTGTTTATACTGAGATCTGCGGTTACATGTCTTAACAATTAATAGCCCTGTGTGTAATGGGGTTTTGGGGATGATAGCTGTAACTTGAAACTCCACAAAAAGGGAAGGGAAAGGGAAAAATTTAAAAAGCTGAAACCCTTTTTGATTGGTACGCGACTCGTTTTTCCCAAAGGGTTTTAAAAATTTAAAACTTCCAACTTTTTTTGAAATTTGGGAAACTCATCTTTTCTTTACTGACTTTGTCAAGTTTTTGGGACTACGAAGTGGAGGTATTCACTTGGCTATTCGACAAAGATTGCGATTTAATCCTATTCTCGCTTTTTTTCTGACTAAGGACACCCTTAATTTGGGGCCTTTTAAAACCTAACCTTTAACATGTCTGGTTTAAACTTAGAAAAGAGTGGAAAGAACAGTTATGATTAGTACAATTTCTTTGGTTAAAATACCCCCCTTTTTCCCATTCTTCGGCATGTGTCTGATTTTGGAATTTTATGTGTATGATATTTATGGGTTAAAATGTCGTTTAGAAACCCCAACTTCACCTAAAAATACTCAAAGGAGGTATTTTAAGAAAATCTCTTATGACCCTTTAAATTTTTACTTATCTTTTTTACCATAATTATGGGGGGCTTTGGCATTAGAAATTTGGGTCATTGGAAAAAACCCCAAAACCACTTAGTTTTCTGGCTTTTGCGGGAAAACCAAAAATTTATCAAAATCACCTGACAAAAACCCCTTAAATAAGCCCCCCAAAACCCTTTGCCGCCCGACCACCAAATACCCTCCTTGATGCCCAAATCTTTTGAAAAACATTTCCCTCTCTTCACTATGTAAGTAACCCAGGGCCCAGCAGAACCCACGATATATGATCATTCCCCTTTAACACAGCAAAACCAAAACTAACCCCCTTTTACTTTAACAAAACATGGAAATTTTCACTCAAAAACACTTCTTTGGGTAACCCCTTACCCACTTTATATCAATGGGAAATTTAAACCCAAATTTCTCTTCTTTTACGATACATACGTACCCCCTACGGCGTTCAAAAAAGCCCCAAACCCTTTTGCACTTTCCCATTCAACAATAAAAACCCAACCCCCTTTTTAATTTCTCCCAGGGCCCCGGGAAAAACCCGTACCCAACCCCTTTTATTGCAAAACCAAATTTTAAAGGGACTAACAAAAACTACTTTTTACCTATTAAAGCCCCCCTTTCCCCATCGTGTTCCCCTTGTCAAAAAAACCCCAACAAACCCTTCTTTATCTGGGGTTTAAATCACTCTTAGCCTACTACCAAAAACCCTTTTGGCCATCCCCTTTTCACCCCCACCATAAAATTTTGGCCCCAATCCCCCCCTACACTACAACTAATCCTATTTTTGAAAATTTCAAGTCACAAAAAAAGGGGGAGTTTTGCTTAAAATTTTTGGACGGTTCAATTTAACAAACATCGAGTGGATTTTTGCTTCTTCCTTCTCATTATATGCAGATTGTAACGGTTTTAGTGCTAGACCCAAAACCCATGCCCAAAACCAAAACTTAACCACCCCTTACGCCCTTTATCATGGCCCAAAACTGCAAAACTTCATTTTAATCGATTTTGGGGTTTATTTTTTTTTTTTTAAATTTTTTTTTCTTTTTTTTACTTATTAGGTTTAGTAGTATTTATTTACTTATTTATTGGATTTTCTACAAAAATAAAAATTGTTTATTGCTTTGTCTTTTTTGTGCAAGTCCATAGTTTTTGTTATTAGTGTTGTCAATTCTTTTTTAAAATTTATTTTTTAATTTATGGTTTTCTTGAAAGTTTTCGTGTTATTTCTTTAATTCTTTTTTTTTTTATATTTGCAATTATATTTAAAAAGTCACTTTTTACCCAAATTTTAAAAAAATTGGGCTTTTTTTTTTTTGGGAAAAATTGATATTTAAAAAAAATCACATGTTTTAAAAACAATCACTATTTTTAGAGAAATTTCTTTTTTTAAAAAAAGTTGGGGTTTTTAGAGTTAATTGTTTTTTTTCCTAATATTTATATCTTTGGGATAAATTTTAAAAATCTTTTTTAAATTATCTTAGAAAATTTGGATAGAAATTACATGTTTTTTCATTAGATTTGTACTTTTTAACTAAAATTAGGCATTTTAGGGTTTTTTTTTAAAATTATTTGTCACTTGGTTTTTTTTTTCAAAAAAACTATAAAAAAAAAAAAGTGAGTAGATGATGATGATAGTTAGGGAAAAATTTTAAAAAAATTTTAATTTAAAAAAAGGGCCCCATTAGATGGTTTTTTTTTTTTCTCTAAAATTAGGATTTTTTTTATTAAATTCTTCTTAAAAAAATTTTTTTTTAGAAAATTTTAAAAACTAGGGACCGGCTAGGGGGTTTTTTCCCCTCAAAATTTTTAATTTTTCCCTTTTTTTCCAATTTTTTTTAGTTGGTAACTCCCAAAAATTGTTTTTTAAAATTTTTTTTTAAACAAATTTAAAGAGAATTGTTTTTTTTTAAATTTTAAAATCAAAATTTTATATTAAGCAGGCTATGTTTAATATAAAAAAAAATTAAACAAAAACCAAAAAAAGGCTCTATAATTTAAAATGTCCCCCAAAAAATTTTATATTATTTTTTGTGGCATTTTTTTTCTTAAAATTTTAAAATAAATATTTAAAAATATATGTGCATATTTTGTGGTCAAAAAATTTTATGCATGATTTAAGAATTTTTCATTAGTTTTTTATGGTTTTAATATGTTAAAAAACTTACATTATTTAAAATTTGTAAAATGTGAAAAGTCAACCCAAAAGAGGAAAAATTTAAGGGAAAATTTTCCCCAAGGTAGTCATGTTTAAGGGAAAAAAGATCTAATCCTTTTTTTTTTCATGAAAAAAAAATAACAAATAAAATTTAAATTTTGAATAATTACCCTAAATTTAATTAGGATTTTAAAGGCAAATTTTGGGCATTTGATGTGGGTAATTTGAAAAAAATTGGATGAATTAGATTAGAAAATTTATCCCCAATTTTATGTTTAGGATTGGTTTGGAGAGAAAAAAAGGCTCAAAAAATTTTTTTTTTAATTTAAATTTTGGACCAAAAAGTGCTTTAAAAAAAGTAAGCATGTAAAAGTGTTAATTTGGAAAACTCAAAGACAAAAAACCCATTTAGGGCTTTAAAATTTCAAAAATTTTTAATCGAAAAAAAAGAAAAGGGAAACAAAAAATATTAAAATTTTGAAAAAATTTTTAGGCCCAAACAAAAATTTAGAAAGCTCACTAAACATTAAAAACAAGGTCGGTTTAAGTTTTGATTCAAATTTTTAAAATTTAAAAAAAACCCAATAAAAATCCTAAAATATTTTAAATTTGTTTCCCAAAAGAAATAAAAAAAAAGGGGAAAATTTTAAATCTACAAAAAATTTTAGGCCTACTTAAAACAAATTTTGGTAAAGCCTAATTAATAAAAAATCCCCAAGGGAAAAAACCTAAAAAGTGTGTAAAAGTGAAAAGGCCCAAAATTTTATTTTAAAATTTGCTGTTGATCAAGTAAAATAAAAAAAAAAAACAAGTCTAACTTTCCAAAAAGGATCTTGCTTGTGAAAATTTTTCGTCCGAAAATTTAAAAAAAGATTAATATAAGATATAAAAAATTTCAAAAATTTAAAAAAAAAAAAATTTTAAAAAAAAGCAATTAAAGTGTAGAAAAAAAACAGGGAAGATAAGAAAATAATAAGTTATTCAAGTAATTTGACTCTTTTGGGCCCTTAATTAGGATAAGCCCTTAAAAAAAATAAATACAAAAATTTAATTTTTTTCCAAATATATACATATTTTTTCCTATTTAAAGGGGAAATTTATAAAACACTTGTCATTTGGTATGAATTTAAAAAATAAAATTTTTAACGGGGAAAATTCAAAAGAAAAAGTAAAAATTCTATATGTATTTTATTTACTATGTACTCAAAGTCCCAAACATTTTTTAAGGAAAATATATTTTTTTATTGTTACCAAATTCATTTTTTCTTTTTTTCAACTAAATTAAAAAATTAAAAATTTTGATTTAACTAATTTCATATATTTATTAGATAAATGATTTTCGTTTTGATTCTGAAAGTTGAAAAATAAAAATAATTTTGGGGTTTAAAAAAAGTAATTAACTAAATTTCCTCCCAAATATTTTGCTCTTTTCCTTGCCTTTTAACCCCCGCTTAAAACCAAATTTAAATAAGGATTGATTAAAAAAGGTAAAGTTTAAAAAATAAAATAAAAAAGTTAAATGAATTTAAAAAACCCTTTAAATGAAAAGGGAATCAAAAATAGATATTTAGAAAATTTGGAATTTAGAAACATGTCTAGATACCCCTTTAAAGTTTTTTATTATTTTGTTTATCGCGCACTAATAAAAAGGGGCAAGCTCCCAAATTTTGATTTTTCCCATTTGAAAGATTTTTTGGTCGGGGATTTCTTTAAATGACTTTATCCCTTGTTTTGTACTTTAGTTAGTTTTCCCCTAATTTTTATTAATCAATAACTTGTTTTGGGGGGGTTTGTGTTTATGCATGGTTTAAAATTATTAGTTGTTTGTTGTGAAAAAAAATTGTTAAATGTAAAAAACTAAACAGTTAGTTGTTTGACAATTGCCCCCATGTTTTGGGGTTGGCATGTTAATTTTTAATTTTTTCTTTCTTGAAAAATTTTGATTAAATTATTTTTCAACTTTTTTTTAATTTTAAAATTAGATCGTGCTTTAAATACAAACATGCATTTACTTTTCCCGGCATTAAATCCCCTAGGGATGGTAAGGAAGGGCCCTCCCAAGGGAGGGAGACCCCATGTGATTGATTTTTTATAAATTAATATGTATAGGGGGCCCTCATACAACGGCCTTACCCTTGGGGTCACAGGTTTAAACTTAGGGCCAAAAGAAAAAAAACCTTTATTTGGGCGGGGGGTCAAGCCCAAAGATTACAAACTGTAGGGTGTGAGTTTTGGTTTAGGGGGGCATTTTAAACGTAAATTAAAAAATTTGTTTACTACTAGATTTTTGGTAATGAAATTCTATTTTGTAAAAATAGGGGAATTTCCAATTTTATGGGTTTAAAAAAACCCCAAGTGTAAAAACCTGATTGTAATCAGTGCGATGAATTTTTAACCTGATTCGAAAGGCAAAAAAATTCAAAGTTATGTAACCCCTAGTTTTTACATACTTTGTTAGGCCATTATTTGTTCAGGGATTCATATGATTGTTTAAATTTAAATTAAATTTGGGTAACTTGTTTGCTTAGTATGGGTGTTATGGCAAGCGCCCTATCTTTTTTAAATTATAGGGTTTGTGAGTCCGGGCGATCCCTCAGAGATTTTGAGTACTAATATTAATTTTTGCTTTTTTAAATCTAACCGAAAAATTGGTGGGTTTGGGAATAAATTAAAAAATACTGAAATTAAAAAAACTAAATATTTAGGAGACTTACAAAAGAAAATTTGGGAAAGCAATAAATACGAAGGGTTTTTTAAAATATGCAATAATGAAATTTGGGAATTATTTCTCTAGTTTTTAAACATGCCCTTTTTTAAAAAATTTACCCAATTTCAATTTTTTTATTTTTGGGCCCGGAGGGTTTCAAATTAAGCTAATTTTTTTTTTTTCAAGCTTTATTAACCCTAATCCTAAAATTTTCCCGGAATCCCCCTTAACTTAGTAATAAAATTTTTGGAATTGCATTAGTGTGAATAAATTTCCCATGCAAACAATAAATTTTTCCCGGAAAAAACCCGTATCTTATTTTTTAAAGTATAATGTTTTTTCTTTTCCCAATTATGCCTAGATCAAATTTACACATGAAAATTTTAAATTTTAAATTGCATTTTTATATATATTGAACCCCTAAAATTATAATCCAAAATTTTAAGGGGGACAAAATTGAATAAAAGAAAAGATAAAAACTTTATTAAAAATCATAATTAAACCCAAAGGTTACAGGGAAAAAACCTGGTTACAAAACCCAAAAAATTAACTCAAAATTTTTAAGCTATAAAAAACGAATCAAAAAAACAAGTTTCACCCCCAAAAAACGTAAAAAAAAGCAAAAAAAACCCTTTGTTTTAAAGAAAAAACCCCTCAAATTCTTAAAAATCGATGTTTTCTTATTTCTTGTTTAATGTTCTTCTTCCAATTTTCCTCTCGTCTCTTGTGTTTTCTTGTTTCTGTAATTTTTTTTTTTTTTTTGTCTTTTAAAAACCCCAAATATGTTTTTTTTATAGTGTATCAAAATGATTTTGTTTTCGTCCCCCGGACTTGGCCTGGGACATAACGTCCTCGGGTCGTGAAACCCTTTTTGCCCCTTTTAGGTAAATTTTTGTAAAAACTTAAAAAAACTTCAAAACTTCTTCGTTTGAATCGGAATTGAGTGAAATTTGATTCCTTTTTTCTTTTTCCCGAGCCTAAACGGTTTAAACCTGAAATCAAAAATTTTAATCAATTAAAAGTATCAATTTATTTAAAGAAACAAAAATGAAAGGGGAAATACTAAAAAAATTCCCCCGGAAATATGTTTAAAATTAGAGTTATCTTTTTGTAAGGGGGGATTTCTCACTAAACTCACGTAATTTTCCCCCCAAAATTTTTTTTCCCTAAAAGGTTGATGATAGTAAGGTCTAAGAAAAGAGTTAAGAAATAAATATTGGGAGCTCAAAAATTAAATGGGGCTTATGTAAGTAATAGTAATCAGATGGGTCTTTGGAGATAAAAAAAAAAAAGGGAAGGGAATGGTCGGTAAACATAGTAGCTTCCTTAGGCTCCTCGAAGGATATGATGCATCAATGAAACAACAAATTTAAACACTTCATTTGAATGATTTTTAAAAAATAATGTTAACATTTACTCACCACTAATCTAAAAGTTATTCAAAAAGATTAAATAAGAGTGTGGGAAATTTTTCTCATAGAGGGATATCTAAAAGAGAAAGTATTTTCAATATCTAAAAGGAAAAAATTTATCCCCTTACTGCTATAAAAAAAGGACTATTTTTTGTAGGTCCTTTAAGGGCAAAAATCCCAAATTTAAAAGAAAAATTCCCGAAAAAGGGACAACAAAGAAAAAGATCCATGGGGATGTAGGGAAAAGGGGTAAAGGACAAAATACAAAAAAGGGAAATACAGTAAAAATTATAAAAAATTAAGGTTTGGTGGTAGTTTGCAAGGGGTTTCTTTTGATTATTTTTGGGGATGTGGGTGGCGGGAGTTACAATAAAGTTGTGGTTATATAAATGGATGGTATTTGGAACTTTAAGACAAAGAAGGATGTTACTTTTTCTATGGGCTAAAAAAAGGGAGAGCTTGGCATGTTGGGGCCCCTTGTTCTTGGGAAACTGGGTTTACTTGTTATGTTTATAGTTTGGGAGTTAGGCTTAACGCATAATCACTTCGGTTAGCTTTTTAGCTAGGGGCCTTGGTACTAGGTATGTTAGGGACTAAACAGGAGTCCAGGGGGGGAGAAGAATGGGTTTGAGCTATGCCCTTTAAAGGGTATTTCCCTAATGTTTTTTATGTATTTGTATTGTCCTTGGCAAGCTAATGTGGAATCCCCTTCTTGTGAGGGGATATGGGCCCTCAAAGGTTTGCGGGGGGGGGGGCCCAGAGGTTGGTGTTATTAAAGAATTTTATAGTTGTTTGGAAAAATTAAATAAAATTTTACCATTTTTTTTATTTTGGGAATTTTGTAATTTCCCAGTAAGTTGTATAAATTTAAAAAATCTCACAAACCCAAATCTTATTGTTAGTAGGGAATCCCCATTCTTTTTGTATCTGATGGTTTAAAGGGAAATTTTTGAGGTATCTACAGTTATTTTTAATTTTTTATTAAATTACTAAATTAAAAAAACGGAACCCCTAGTGATTAATTAATTAGATTTTTTAAACCCTCAAAACTTTTTGGTGGTTTTTGTATCATGGGTTTTCAAGTTGATACAAAAAATTTTTGGAAATTTCTTTTTTAGGTCCTCCTTAAAGGGCCTAACTTTTTCAAATTTTTAGTTGGGGGTTGGTTTAAAAAAACCTTTTTTAAATTTTAAAAGGGATTTTACTTAGTTTTAATTAGGTTTTTTCCCACTAAAATGTAAAAATTCTATACTAAGTCTATTTTAAAGAAAAAAAAGGAAAAATCAAACTTAAACCCCCAAAAAATGGCTAATCCTTTAAAACAACCCTTTAAAAAAAAAAATGTATGTCTTTAAATTTGTTAATGTGGCTTATTCATGATAAAAAAAAGCCCTTTTTTAAAAAATTTATTTTATTTTAAATTTTAAATTAATTTTACATTAGTTTAATAATGTGTTATTTGTTTTTAAATGATATATGATAGATATCTTTGTAGAAATTTAAATTGCATAAATTTTAAAACGCATACCGGGTTTAATAAAAATAAATCATCACTTTTGGACATATTAATTATATTTTAAAAGGTTTTTAAAAAAACTTGATATAATATTAGTAACTTAAATATTTGATAAACCTGTGTTTTGGGGAATAATAAAAAAGGGAAATAGCTTTGACAAAACCTAAGTTGGCTACGAGTATTGCCCTTTTAAGGTTTTTTTTTAATTTAAACCCCTAGGAGGGAAAAACAAGTCATTTGTTTTAAAGTAAGAAGAAAGGGAATTTAGTAGAAAATAAATAATTTTTTTAAATGTCCCTTGAAAAACAAGAATGTTTTAATTTTTTTTTTAATGAAATAAGGGACCCATTTTATCAAAACAAGTAAAAAATTATATTAAACCAACCCCAACAAAGATTTGATTTTTTTAAAAGCAATATTTTTTCACATTTATGGGGAACAAACAATTTTGACCAAAATTCAAAATTTCAAATTTTTGGCTTTATTGAAAAAAAATACCAAAAAATAGAAAAGATGTAAAAAATGGTTAGTTTAAGATTTTTTTAATACTATAAAAATGAGAAAAAAGCTTTTGAAAGGTGTTTGTATTTAAACCCCCCATTTTTAAAAGACAAAAAAAAAAATTGTTGAGTAAAATTTTTATTCCCTTTAAATTTGGGATATTTTTGGTCTATAAACCAAATTTAGAAAGTAAGATAAAATACACTTAAATTTCAATGAAATTTTTAGTTTCTATGAATTAAAAATTTCATTGCATGTTAGAGATTTATTATTCACATTTCCCTCCCTACCATTTTCATTGTTCTTCATTGTTTAAAGCTAATAAAATTTTGTATGCTTAGATATATGAGTGCCTAGGTTATTTTACAATTTTTTGGAGAGGTAGCCTCCTAAATTTTACAGGTGTTTTCATAATATATATTGAAATTTTATAAAACCCATCAAAAGGGGAAAATTTAAAAAACACTAAGAAATTTTTAACCCTTAAAATTTTAATTACGGGTTTAGCAAACCAACACCTTAAAAAGGAAACCCAATTTTTTCAATTTTGTTTGCAAAAAAATTGTGTTTTTGGGTTGTGCCCTTATGAAACCTTTTTTCCCATGGGATCCCCAATAAAAATTTGGGGTTTAAACCTTAAACTTTTTAATTTTCAAATTGGGGGAAGGTTTCTTTTCCTTCCCCAATTTTCTTTAAATTTAAATTTTCCCCCCAAAACCCTTCTTATTTCATAAAATTCGATGTTTTAAAATTTCCCATCTTTTAGAAACTACTTCTTACATTTTTGTCT
Source organism: Lumnitzera racemosa (assembly GCA_024138005.1). Lineage (NCBI taxonomy): Eukaryota > Viridiplantae > Streptophyta > Magnoliopsida > Myrtales > Combretaceae > Lumnitzera > Lumnitzera racemosa. The sequence goes on along the minus strand of JAMXBC010000049.1, from coordinate 41,269 downwards.
CAAACAAAAAATTTTTCTATTTTTGTTTTAAAAGTTTTTTTTTTTTACCTTTGCAAATTATCCCCTTAAATTTAGAAGGTATTGCCTTTTCCCCAATAGAATATTTACTAAAAATTTCCTTCAACCTGTAACCTCATTATCACCCAAATTCCAATGCAAATAATCTCTTTCCATTTGGATTTTCCCAAATAATTATTGTTTTTTTGGGATTTCCGCAAAAATTAAATTGTTTTTTTTGATTTAAAAGGTATTTGATTCCACCAAAATTAAATACAAAACCCACTAGTGAATCTTTTCAAAAAAAATTTCATAAAAAAAATTTAGTGTCACTGAAATTCTTTTTAATAAAGTGAGAATTACTAAAATAGGATCCCAAATTAATTAGGGTTTCCTCTCAAATATTTAATTAGTCTTTTTATGGCGCCAAAAATTTTTAAAATTTGGGGGACTTATTGCAAATCTATTAATCTATTTTTGGAAAAGTATTTTTGGTAAAGAGAAATTCATTAAATGAAATCAGACTTCAAAAATCAATGTTTGATGCATCCTCAGTTTGTGAAATATGATCCCCTTTATGTTTCTTTAATTAAGTGCAAACTTCTTTAAAGAGTATTTAAATAGTTTGTGTGACATTAAAATGTCCAATTTTTTTAAAGAAAGTTTTTCAACATAATGTCTTCTGAGAGAATTGTACTATTGTCTTTCTTTATGTTTTTAAACCCCAAAAATTGTCAGGCTAGCTTAAACCCGGGTTTTTAAATTTAAAATTTTAAAAAGTAAGAAAAAAATTTTGTTCTTTTTTATTATATCAAAACTGGTGCTAAAAATGAAAATTTGTACCCAACACCAAAGTAAAAAATTTTCATCCCACCATAAAAACTTTGGGTTAAACACACATTTTTTTCCCTTCAAAAAAATTTTGAAAAACCATTATGTATCAAACTAGATGAAATTTTTCATGCTACTATTTAGGAGTTTTTTCCCAAAATTGTATAACGATTTAAAAAGTTTACAAATTTTTTTTTTGCCCAAAAAAAATTGGAATTTTTGGGTTGTACCATGTAAATTTTTTTTTTAAAAAATTGTTATTTAAAAAAAAAAAATTTTGACATCCATTTGATAAAAAATAAGCTTTTTGAAAAAAATCTAAGAAGATAAAAATTTAAATAGAAAAAAATTCTATTTCATAAGGGAAAATGTGTAAAAAAAAATTTAAAATATTTTTTTTTTGTTTGGGAAATTTTTTGAAACCAACCCTAACGTTATTTTTTTCAACTAACCCCATCAGGTTTATTTTTCCTTTAGAATCCTTTTGCAGCAAATGGGTTTAATTTTCCATAAGGTAAAAAACCCCCAAAAGTCCATGTTTTATTTATCTAGGAAAACCCCCCCCCCCCCTGTTTTTCTTTTATTTACTTCTTTCCAAGGAAACAAATCTAAAAGGGGAAATTTAATTTTTGAAAAGTTAAAAAGATCTTTGTCATTTAGGTAATAAAAAAAATAGTTTCCAAATGGGGTTTCTTTTTTTTTTGTTTTTACTCTTTTTTAAAAGTTTTCAAAAGGGAATTTTTCAAAATTTTTTTTCAATTGATGGTTATAAAACAAAATTCCCCCTTTTAACTCTTTAGAAATTTTTTTCAAAATATTTTAAATTTAGTTTCGAAAATAAAATCATTTTTAAAAGGAAAAATATTTTTAAAAATTAAAACCATTTTTTGTCTCAAATAATTATGTTATTTGTTATATCAAGAACATAAATTTTTTGAAATAAAAAAATCATATGAAAAACCACTTGTTTAGAAAAATTTTATTAAACATGCAACGGGACTTTTTAACCCCAAATGGTCTTCGTTTTTTGTGGGGAATCATAATTTCCCCCCCAAGGGATATCTTCACCTTTAAAATTTTTTGGTTTAGGCTTTAGCTCTTTTAAAGGGCATAAGGAAATCAAAAAAAAATTTTTTTTTTGGGGTATTCTATTTCACAAGTGACATTAGATAAAACGGTTTAAACCTTAAAAATTAATATTAGAAAAAGAATAAAAAGAAAAAATATCCTTCATTTCTTATAAAGTTTTCTTTTTCCTTTTTGGGCTACATATTTTGATTCAGGTGATTGTGGAGGTGTGTTTCTTGAAATTTTTTTTCTTTTTCACAAAAATCATTAAAGGTGTATACTCGTAATCTTATCTAATCAAATTTCTTTTAATCATTTTTTTGATTGTTTTTTTTTGGCATCTTTATATAAACCCCAAACAATAAAAAAGTTTTTTTTTAATTTCGAAGAAAATTTTTACTTTACAACATCAAAAAAAAAATAATAAATTTAAGGGTCACATAATTTTTTTTTACCCCCCTCTTTTCGGGATTTTTTTTAAGTCGCAAAAAATTTATAAAAATTTAAAATTTTTAAAAACTCAATTTTGTTTAGATAAAATGAAAATTTTTTCTTAGAAAATTTTTATTTTTAAAACACACTTTTGGGAATTTTTTAAAGACATGCATTTTTAAATACAAAAAAATAAGCCCAAGGGGACTATTTTTATTTATATAATCAACTTATAGGTCTCAATCTATTTACGTCAAAAATTTAGTAGAAAAACCCAAAAAATAAATAGAAATGGGGGAAAATTTTTTTAAAATAACATCGGAAATATTGAGTCCCAAAATTGTCCTTCTTTAAAAGAAATAGTTCCTTTAAATACGTTACCTTTCTCATTAAAATTTTTTTCAAATCTAGGTGACTTTTTAAATCTAACCTTCCCAAAAGGGAAAGAAAATAAATATTTTTTTGGGCTCCGATCTTAAATTATAAGATCCCTAATTAAGGCTAAGGGTTTTTATAGAGGTGTGCTTCAAAGAACTTTTTCTTTTTTTTTAAAAAATTTTTGTAGTTTGGAAAAAAAAACGAAAAACATGTTCTTTTCATCTCTAAAGGGTTTGTGGGAAAAGAAAAAGCATTTTTGTTTCCCAAAATATGTTTGGTAGCATAAAAATTTTACCCCCTTTTATTTCATATTGGCTATTATTTTAAATTTTTGAAAAATTAACAATAGAAAAATAATATTTTTTTCCCTCCCAAAAAATGCATGGTGACCTAACTTTCTACAAAAAAAAACAATTTCCTTTTTTTAAAATGTATTAACTTTTAAGAAATTTTGGGGTTTTGGGTTTTAGGTTTATGAGTTTGGGGTTTTCCCAACGTCTTTATTTTTTTTATGTCCCCTTAACTTAGATAAAAGTTTTTTTGTAGTTGTCTTATTTGTTTTTAAATTTTTTAAAACCCTTTTAATTTTGGTATTTTTTTTTTTTTTAATTTTAATGTCAGTAAAAAAACCCTTGATGGTAAAAAGCTACCTATATTTATACTTCAAAAGGTTTTTTTTGTTATTCTAAGTTCCAAAAATTTTTTCAATGGGAAAACCTGAAAACAAACTCTTTCGGGGGGAAAATTTTTTTTTTTGCTTTTCAGGTCCTTAATTGGGTTTTAAAAACATTCATTGTTTTGTGCCTTAATTTTTCTTTTAAATAGTCATTTTTTCACTTGTAAAAATTTCAATAAAAAATTTTTTGTTTCCCAATATTTTTCTATAGTTTTATTTTGAAAAAATTTAAATCCCATATTTTTTTTGGGCTTCTTTATTTTTAAATTTGAAAACCTTTAAAAACAAATCATTTGATAGTGGGGGTAATAATTTTTATCCAACTTTCTGAGTCTGGGATCGAGGTGGCTTTATTTTTGGGATTTCGAAAGCGCCTAAGAACATGATGAATTTTAAAAGAATTAAAAAAAATTCCCTTTTTTTCCCATCATTTAAATTTTGGGCCCATCAAAAAATTTCAATTTTTTTTAATTTTATAAATGAAGTTGCTTTCAATGAGACAATATTTGGAATAAAAGGATTGTTTTTTGTTGGAAGTAGCTTTGGGAAAATTCCCATTTTTGGGAACAGTTGAAAAGGGATTTTGGGAGGCATTTTTTAGATCCATAGAAAAGAAGGGGAAAAGAGAAAAAAAAAAAATTAAAAAAACCCTTAAGATTGATGGAATAATAAAAAAGGGATAGTTTGATAAACCTTGAGCTGCCCTTAAGATTTTTTTTGGGAAACCCCCTCAGGTAAAACAAGTAAATTTACAAAATAGGAGGTGGGAAATCAATAAAAAAAAAAATTTAATTATGAAAAATATAAGGGGTGTTTTTTTTTTGTTTTTTTTTTGTTTTAAGGACATTTTCTTTATCCGTCAAGTAAATTAATGTTTTTCAACTAATTAAAGGAAAGTTTTGATTTTTTCTTAATGAAATTATTTATTTCAAATTTATGTGAAAGGGAAATTTTTTTACCAAAAAAAAAAGTTTTAAAATTTATTGCTTTATCCAAAAGTATTCCCAAATATTAAAAAAAGGGTTTTGGAAAAATTTTAAAATTTGTATAGTTTATATTTATAAATGTGGGATAAAAGGCTTTTAAAAAATACTAATTATACCAACAATTTTACCTTATAAAAAATATAATAAAGCATTTTTTTTAAAATAAATTTTTGATTGTGTAAAATTTAAAAAATAACATAATTTTAATATATATAGTGATTAATCAAAAAAAATTATTAAAATTTAATTGATATGATTAAGAACTAAATGTAAAAAATTTTAATATATAATATTATTAAAAAGGTTTTTCTCCCCAAATATTAATAATGCACTGATTTTTTTGGTCAAAAAATATTACATTACAGTCTTTGCTGTTAATATGGAGGATAGCCATTTAAAGTAAGACTAAAACCCCCCCCCCCCCCCAAAAATATTTTAAAAAAATTACTTTTTTATGGTTTTAATTTCATTAATTTTTGGTTTTTAATTTGCTATTTTTATATGAGGTAGATTTATTGATTTTAACCTAATTTAAATTTTTTTTTTGATTTTATGGATTCGAGGATATTATGCTATGTAAAAAACAATGATAAAGAAACTTTATTTTTTGTGGATTTTAAAGGGGTGGGGATAAATGGAAAATTCTTTTTTTAAGGTACATCCCTTTTTACCCTATTAGTTTTTTTTTTCATTAGGTTTTTTAGACTTTTAGGTAAAAAAAAAATTTGGGGGTTTTAAGAGATTTTTAATTTTTTTGTTGCATCTTTAATTTTTACCCAATCTTTTTTCTAGCCTAAAACTTCTTTTAAAGGAGGTTTAAGATCCTCATTTTTTTCCCCTAATATTAAATGCCCCCATTATATCCCAAAAATATCTTTAAACTTTTACTTTATTTGGTTTTTTTTATTTTCGCCCATAAACCAAAAATTTATCAATTTTTCCTCATTATTTTCATTTAATTTTGGGTTTCCCTTAAAACCCTTGGACAACCCTAGTATTATAAAACCCCTGTATGGGGGGGGGTAGGGTGGCGGCAGGGGTGGAGTTGGGGGAAGTTGGAGGGGAAATTTATTTGGGTTTAAAGTAAAATATTTAACTTTATGGGTAGAAAAATATATGCTTATTATTTTAATTATGTTGCTTCTTATATATCAAAAAAGATTTTAAAAATGGAAAAACCTACAATTTTTTTCTAAAGTTAATAGGATTAAAAAAATTCTTCAAAAAAATTTATTAAAAGCGATCAATACATTTATAAAAATTTTAAAAGAACTAACTTTTTACTTTTTTTTTATGCTTATATTTAAAATAAAAATAAACTTTTTAATTTAAAAAAAATTTTTAATTAATTTTAAAAAATTTGTGTAAGTTTTTTTTTAAAAAAAAATATATTAGAAAACTTTAATTAAATTTGGGGAACATTGCAAGTAAAGTAGAAAAAATTAACTCATCATAGATAAAAGTTTTGTTTTTTTTCCTTTTTTATGAAAAATTTTTAAAACGATTGTTTTCATTACCCAATTTTTAAAAAAAAAAAAGTATCATTTTGTTAAAATTTATTAAGAAATTTAAATTTAAATTCAATAATCTACTTTCATTTTTATAACATTTTTGTAAAAAAAAAAAATTACAAAATCAAGTCAATAAGGGTGTTTTTTCTAAATTTATTTTATGTAAAAGGGCCCAAAGGGTTTACTTGTTTTTAGGGGACAGTATATTTTTTTTTTATAGTTTACTTTTTAAAAAATTTAACTTTTTTTAAAGGAGAATTTATTTAGTTAAATTGATTTAAAAAGTAAAAAATTTAATTTTAATTACTTATAAAAAAAAAATTTTTTTACCAAAAAAAAGAAATGTTTAGTACATGAAAAAGTAAAAATTTTCTTAAAAAAATTAAATCCCTTTTTAAAAAAAATTTAAAACCTAGGCCCTTTTATATTTGTAAAAACAAATACCCCAAACCGCTAAGTTTTACTTCTTTTTTATATTATTTTTTACTCTTAAAAAATTATTTTTAAATATATAATTTTCCTTTTTTTTAAAAATTTTGAAAAGTAACTTTTTTTTCCCTTAATTTTAGGGGGAAGGGAAGGGGCTATCACAACTCGATGGGGGAATTAAGTTTGGCAGTCCCGTTGTATATTCGAGAAGATTAAAGGGTTTAAAGCCCCTCATTAATCGGAATTTTTGGGACGTACAAACACTTTGGCATTCCCCATTTATACAAAACCTTGCGGGACTAAAATTAAATTTAATATAAAAGTAAAAAAATTAAAATATATTAAAGCTTTAAAAATTTAAAGCTAACATAATTTAACGGGAAAAATTTTCCCCGTTTAACTCTATAACAAAACCTAAAAAAAAAGTTTTTTAAGGGTCCATGCTATTTTAAAACCTCAATAACGGGAAAACTTTTCTAAGAATTTGAATAGTTTTAATTTTGGGTTCCTTAAGCTCTTTTTTCCCTTTATGACCCCCTTTAGCTAGTAGAATTAACCTCAAGTATCCCAGGACTTAACCCTTAAACAAAAAGTCACACTGAAAAATAAAATAAAGGGATAGGCCATAACGTTTAAGGAGTAACTTTCCCTTATCCTATCAATAAGAAGTTCAAGAAAGGCTTAGGCAAGTGTTAAAGGGTAAAAAACCCCTATATGTTTTGCACACTTTAAAATACAGCTACCCGGGACAACTGTATAAACAAAATTTTGGGCCCCAATGTTCCTTAGGCTTGGAAAGGTTTAAGCACTTTTGGACCAGGGTCTTTTCATTTTAATTGTAACATCATTTTTCTTAAAAAGAAAAAAAAGCAAGGGAAACAAAATTTGGGCCCTTTAAGGGAAAGGATAATACTCCCCAAAAGCTATTTAAAATTCCCCAAAGGTAAAAGGAAAGAACTTTTATACAAATAAGTCGTGGGATAGTAATAAAAAACACATCTCATAAAAAATAAAAAGGGAAACCCATCATAAATGACTCTCGCTCCACTAGAAAATGCTAATCCCCTTACTTTTAAAATTAGAATAGGATGCAATGCATGTTATTTCATTTAATTTAATGTACAACCAACCTATGATATTTTAAGGTGTCTTATAAAGTAGTTGAACCAAAATTACAAATACATGCAAGAGTCCCCCCCCCAAAACCCACTTTAATTTTCATTATATATGTTTTAATTTAAAATTAATGTTTTGATTTTAAAGAAAATGCAAGTTTTAAAAATAAGGTTGGTGTACTCACTTAGTAATATTTGCTGTCCCAATAGTCCTTGTTAAGTAATTATCCAAAATCCAAATCCATTGAAAAAGAAATTTAATTTAGCAAATAAGACTTCTATTCTATATTATCTATTAATCTTTTTGTTTTAAAATTTCGTTTTTTTTTCTATTTGTTTTTTTATCCAAAACCTTTTCGTTTTTAAGTTTAAATTTTTAGTGATCTTTTTGTTGACTTTTATTGTTTTTGGTTGTCTATCATGTGGTGGGGTTTTTTTGGGCCCAAAGTTAGTTTTAAAAAACTTCAAAAAATTGGGGGAAAAATGGTTTCTTTTGGAAGGGTTTCCCCCACTTGACTTTCTGGGTTTTTTAGGCCTTATTTGGGCTTTAAACTGTTTTAGGCCTTGGGCCCTTAACAATTTAAAACCTCTTAAGCTTTTTTTTAAGTGTTTAAGATAGTTTTTTTAGTTCGATTTAAAAATTTTTTATTTTTAGCCTTTAATTTTTATTCTTATGGGTAAAGGGGGCCCTTTTCGTTATTTTAGGTATTATTTCACTAAGAGGGCTTATGGGGGGTGGCTTAAATGGGGCTATTGGACCAAATTTGTTTAAAATTATACTCTTTTAAAAGCCCAAATTAATTTAAAAGGTCACATTAGCCCCATGGTATTAGGTTTTCTTTGTAGTCTTTTTGGGAAAGGTTTTGGGTTTAATTTACTTTTTAAAGGGCCTTAACCCCAAATTCTTTTTGGGTTTTTTTGACCCTAACCCTTACAAAAAAATTTTAAGAAAAGTCCATTTTCAAAAGGGTTTACATATAGACTTGTCCATTTTTTGTGTTCAAATCCATTCTTAAGGCCTTGGGTAAATATCTAAGTAAATTTGGGGTTTTTAAAACCTAACATTTGCCAAAATTTTATTTGGTTTTAATTACCCTAAATCTTTTCTTTACAGAAAATTAATAATGACTTTAAAAACCAATAAATCCAAATTTGTAGCTTATTATCATCTTTAAATTTGGGCACCCAAATTTTGGGTTTTCTGGGGGTTTTTTTCACTTTCTTTCCCCCAAACCCTTATTCTAAGGTTTTCAAATTTTTTCTTTTTCATTTTATTTGTCTTAAGCTAGTGACATTTTATATTTAGGGGAAAAAACAAGAGGGGAACATATGCCATAGGGTGGTAGCAGTTTTGGGGAAAGTGGGGTTTTTAAAGGTTTTCTTTCTTATTCTTTTTTAAAAAAAAACCCCTCCCCCCTTCCCCCCCCAAATTATTCAATTTTTAAAATGTTAGTGCTTTAACTTAAACAAAATGTGTTGTGTATACAATTATTCATTTTAAACCCTTTCTTAACTTCCCTTAGTCTTGTGACATGCTAGATACGTAAGTCCTAAGGCTTAAAAGCATAAGTAAGTCTTAAACCTAAAGGGAAAAAAGGAGTAAAGTTTTACTTATTTAAAGGGTTGTATGGAGCCCTTGCTTTTTTTTAGTGTTTCGGGTTTTTAGAGTTCTTAGTAGAGTTTTTATTTTCCCGATGGAGTGGGGGAAAAAGGGAAAGGGGGAATATGTGGTGGTTGAGGGGGAAATGGTGTGGTATTAGGTAAGGAGAGTGGATAAAGAAAAAAAATAAAAGGGAGATAGTTTGGATCTTTGTTTGAGATTTGTTTTAGGAGTGTTTTAAGGGAGTTTTAAAAGAGAAAATAAAAGGGAAAAGGGGGGGAAAGGATGGTCATTTGCAATGAGGGGGCAAGGGTGAAAATTTTTTGAAAATGTAAAAACCCTCTTTTTGTAATCACTTGTCCCTTTTGGTGCTTTTTGCTTTTTTGGAAAAGGATTATGCCTCCCAAAGGACAATTGTTTTTTTAATTTGCTAACTAATCTTTTTTCATTTTCTTTTAATGATCCTTAGGGTTGCGTTAATAAAATGTAAAAAGGGTTGGTTATGGAAATTACAATGAAATTAAGATAATCAATCATAATTGAGCAAGAAGGCAAAATTTAAAGGATGGTTTGGGTTTTTGATTTATTCTATCAATCTAATTATTTTTTATTAATTCATATTATTTTAATATTTAGGGTTTAAAAAGTTTTTTGGAAGGGGTTTTTTATTTAATTAAATTTGCAAAATACGATCGGTATCTAAGGTTTTGAAGATTAGTGGAATCTTTTTCATTGTTTTTTTAAACTGAACTAGATCAGTTAGTAAACCAGTTCAACCATAAAACGATCATCATATGGTTTATTTTTCCTTTTTTAAAAACTAGTTGGATAAAGATTTTAAAAAAATCCAAAATGTGGGTGGACAGGGTAGTCAAAATGTTTAAACCCAAATTTTCCTTAGTAAATCGGATAGGTTTTTTGATTAAAGATTTGAACTAAAAAAAAAAAAAACTCACTAGCCACAAATTAAAAGCTGGGCATTACATTGGGAGGGGGAACAACTTCAAGGTATTAAAGGAGAGTATACATTAGGTGGTGTTTATTTATAGAAAATTTATCTAGTGATTATTCTCTAAAGGGAGTAATGTGGGATACCCATCTAACCCATTTTAAGCTCGTTCCTCAAATTTCGTTATTTTACTATAAAATGGTTTTTTTTAAACCTTTATGCTTTAAATTAGCCAATTGCACTATGTATTTGTTTGTTCCTTCTTTTTATGAAAAAAAAATATTTGTTTTTTTGTCTCTTGTATTAATTCAAATAATTTTTAAAATTGTGTAGGAAATTATGATTTTTATGAACCAGCATTTCTTTCTTTGTGGTGGTAGCATGAAACTTTTAATCAAAAGGTGCAACAAAAAAAATTTTGGGGAAAAGAAATTTACCATTTTGTTACTCTTTGGGAATGATACTTGTTTTATTTTTATTATTTTTCTTTTAAAGAAAATGCAAAAGGTTTAAATAAATTTGCTATTTTTTTGGTATTTAAAAAAAAGGGAATTATATATTTTTTTAGAATTATTTTATTATTTTTATTGATTTTGGATTCACCCTTTCAAACCCTTTAAACCTTGAACCCTTTTTAAATTTAAACCCCTTTTGGGTTTGAGTTTGATGGCTTTAAATTTTTTTGCAATTTAATTTTGCTATTAAAATTTGGGTTTTTTTGTCTTTTTAAAGGGTTTTTGGTCGTTCAATTAGGGTTTTTATAGATCTTGTAGGGTTTTATAAAACTTTTTAAAGGTTTTTTCTTCCCTATTAAGGATTTTAGGGTTTTATGCTTATTTAAAGGGTTTTTAAAGGGTTTTTTTCTTTTTTATTTAAAAGGTTTATGTTTTGTTGTCTATTTTTTCATTCATTTTTTTTTAACTTTTTTAAAATTAAAATTTTGAGGGGTTTTGGGGGAATTTCCATTAAAATCTCTTAATCAAACTATTCTTTCGATTTTTAAAAACCTTTGGGTTTTAAATAGGGCTTATCCCCTCGGGGGCCCTGCCCTTACTGAAACCCTAATAGATTTTTATCTTTTTGGATTTTATCTTATATTTTTTCCATTTTTTAAAATATCTATTCTTTTTTTTTTTCAATGTTTTATTTTTGGGAAATTTGTTTGGGGTCTCTTCACTTTTCCATGTTTAGTTTCTTTTTTAAAGTAATGGTTTTAAATTTAAGGACATCAATTCAAATTTAGGCATTGGAAAAACGTTTTTAAATTACCTTTTTTTAAAAAATATTTAAAAAAAATATTATATTTTTAATTTAATCTTTTAAAATTTTTAAATTTCTCATTTTTTCCCCCCAATAAAAAATAAAAAATTCTTCTCTAAAAAAATTTCTTTTCTTCTTTTCCTTTTGTCTTTCCCCCTAATTTAAAAAATTTCCTTCTTCAAAAAAAACAACCTTTTTAAAAAACCCTTCCTATTAATTTTAAAAAACCCAAAAAAAAACCCAAAAAAAAGCCCCCATTCAAATTAAATTTTTCCCAAATTTTTTTTCCCGGTTCCCCAACTTTTAAACCCTTTTTAAAGGTTTTGGTTTTTAAAAAACCCAAAAAATTTTTAGAGGGAAAAAATTTTTTATTCCTAACCTTAAGCCAGGTGTATAAAGGGGGAAATTTTTAATACTTCTGGTTTAAATGCGTCAAACTGCTATTACATGAAAAAACCCTGTCCCAAATTGTAAAATTTAAAACTTCAAAAAGTGTACCCTGTTTTAAATTTGGGATCATTCAAAAAACGATTCAAAAAGGGGGCATTTTATGTAAAACGGGACAACATGATTTTAAAACCATTTTTTTCCCAATGGGGCATCTAGTGGGTCCTTAAATGCTTGAGTGTAAATTTCCCTGCATTGTCCATAGGGAATTTTTCTTAATTGGAAAAATAAAGGATAATGGCTTGAAAAACAAATTATTTATACTAGTTATTAGTAGATCCCAAATTGCCAGTTGATAAAAAACCATACATGGGACCATCTACTCGATGCATCATTAATCCCATGAAATGTCTAAAGGTTTTACATGATAAAATGCATATGTCCATATATATATCGTAAATTCTTTTAAAAAGAAAAGGGGGATTAAATTTTCCAACTTTAATTGGGGTTAGTTTATAATAAATTTAAATTTTTTCCTTAGAGTAAGAAAGAAATAATTTTTACAGATTAAAAAAATTTTTCTTATTTCTAAATAGATACCCACGTAAATTTTTTAAATTTTTTTTTACATTATTTTAAATTGAGATGTTTAAACCTGTCTGTTTGATGGTTAAATCATTAATAAGCTTCTGGTTTTTTTTTAAAACGAGATTCTTTTCATTTTACTATTTGTGTAGTAAAAACCCAAAAGGGACAAAGGGGGTATTTTTTCCCAAAATATTCATTTCTTCCCCGGGAAAGGGATAGAGAAATGTAGAAATATTTAAGGGCCTGTTCATTTCCCACCATATGGAAAAAGGAAATTAATGTAATTTTGATTCAAAGAAATTTGAATGGGTACATAATGCCTATTATGCTGTTTAGGAAAAAAAGGACAGTAATAAAAAACATAGAATGAAATTTAAAAAAAGATCATCTTTATCCCCTTTTTAAACCCTTTTTTTCTTACAAGTATACCCAAAAACCTTATTTGCTATGAGGGTTTTTTAATTTTCTCTCTCTCTATATTCTTCACAAATGAAAAAAGAAAGAAAAAAAATTTCCCCCCCCCCCTTCAAAGATCCATATTTCAATTTAAAGGGATTAAAAAGCGTCTCTTTCTTCGAAAAAAGAAAATAAAGAAAATTTTCTTTCGGAAAACCTTTTAAATTTGAAAAAAAACCTTGGAACCCTTTTTTTCCCTTTTTTTTTCGGAAAATAAAGAAAGAGAGGGGAGATGAAGAACAAAAATAGCAAATTAAGGTTTAGGAAGTATCTGTGTAGGGGAAAAAAGGTTTGGAAAAAAAGGGGATAGGGGTGATCTTTTTAATTAAAATTCTATGGTTTTTATTATCTGTCCTTTTTTTTCCCCGTAACCCGCTAATAGGGATTATGGACCCCTTCAATTACCCTTTTGAAACAAAAAATTTAAATTTAAATTTCCTTCATTCCCTAAAGGTGAAGTGAACAGGCCATTAAATATTTTTTCATTACATTTTATCTTTCGGGGAAGAAAAGGGAAAAATTTGGGAAAAATACCCCCTTTGTAAATTTGGGGTTTTTTCACAAAATAGTAAAAAGATTGAACTGTTTTTATAATAAACCAGGGAAATTATTAAAAGATTTAAATTTTTAGCATGACAGGTTAAGCTATCTTTTAATTTAACCCAAAAATGTAAAAATTTATTGAAAATTCCGTGGATATCTATTTAGAAAAAAAGAAGATTTTTCAATCTGTAGAAATTATGCGTTGTTACTCTAAAAAAAATTAAATTTATTTAAGATTTCAACAATTAAAGTTTGGGAAATTTAATCCCCCTTTTTCTTTAGAATGAATTTACGATGATTTTATATGGACATATGCATTAAACATGTAGACCATTTAGACATTTTTTTGGTATTAATTTTATGCATTTGGTTTGATGGTTTCCCCTTTTTGTTTATTATCAAAAAGGGAATTTTGGGATTATATTTAACTAGTATAAATAAATTTTTTTGCAAGACATTATCCTGATTTTCCCAAATTTAAAATAATTAAAAGGACATTCAGGTAAATTTTTAAACTCAAAAATTTTAAAGGGGGTTAAATAGATTTCCTATTTGGGAAATTTGTGTTTAACTTTAGGGGTTTTTTCCTTTTTCATCATAAAAAGCCCCTTTTTGAATCGTTTATTGAAAGATCCCCTTTTAAAAGCAAGGTACACTTTGAAGTTTAAAATTTTTTTTCTTTTACTTATGGAAAATGTATTTTACTTTTAATTTGCCCTTTGTACGCATTAAGCCCAGAAAATTATTAAAAGTTCCCCTTGGGGTAACCTGGCTTATGGTTTGGAATAAAAAATTTTTCCCTCTAAAAATTTTTTTTTGGTTTTTGCAATTTTTTTCCAATTTCTCTACCCCGATGGGATAAAATGGAAAACCCCAAAAAAAATTAGGAATAAAATGTTAGATATAGATCTTCCTTCAAATTTATTTAAAAAGTTTCAAAACCCTTACTAGGAGGGTTTAATTTCAACAAAGGTTGCTAATTCTATTTTTGATGAACAAAATTTTTCCCAAAATTAGGGAGACAAAAAAAAAAAAGCTAGAGAAAGAAATTTTTTTGAGGGGAATTAAACTTTAACTAATTTCGATTTATTTCAGATCAAGGGAACTTAAAGTTCAAAAAATTTTTTTATCTCCAGGATTTTAGCAAATACATTATCAAAACATTTACTAAACCAAAAAAAAGGTAAACTAAATCTCGTATTCCCAAAGCTCTAAATTTGAATTGTTTTTCCTTTTTAAAAATTTTTTTTCAATCCATTTTTATAAATGGGGTCTTTAAAACATGGGAGAAATGGGGGAAAGGGGGAAAATCAATTTTCCAAAAAATAAAACAGAAAAAGAAAAGAATAGATATTTTAAAATGGTTAAAGGGTATAAGATATTTTAAAAAAACTAAAGAGATAAATAAATTTTTAGGGGTTTTAAATAAAAGGGGGGGGTTTGAAGGGCGATAAGGCCCCCCTTTGTAAACCCTTTTGGGTTTTCAAAACTGAAAGAAAAATTGATTTAAAAGGGTTTTAATGGAAAAATTTTTTAAAAAACCGCTCAAAAAAATAAAAGATAAAAAAAAGGGGTTTAAAAAAAAATTGAAAAGGAACTTTAGCAACTTCATTTTTAAAACCCTTTAAATTTAAAAAGTAAAAAAAACCTTTAAAAATTTAAAATTTATGCCTTTAAAATCCCTAAAAAATCCTTAATATGGGTAAGAAACCTTTTAAAAATTGTATAAAAAAAACCCTAAAGATCTATAAAAAACCCTAATTGAAAAGACCAATAAACCCTTTAAAATGATAAGGAAACCCCAAAATTGGAATAAACCAAAAAATTTCCTTGTTTAAAAATTAAAAGTATTTTAAAATCAAAACCCAAAAGGGTTTTAAATTTATAGGTTAAAGGTTTTTTAAAAGGGGGGAAAGGTGAAAAAGGATTTTCCAAAAAAAAAAATAATTATAATTTGTAAAAATATATTTAATTTTTTTTTTAAAATACCAAAAAATTTGTTTATTTTTTAAAAAAAAATTATTTAATTTTTCTTTAAGGGAAAAACATAAAAAAATTAAAAAAAGTATCATTCCTTTAGTTTAAAAACTGTAAATTTCTTTTCCCAAAAATTTTTGGGGTTCAACCCTTTTGATTAAGTTTATGCTATCCCCCACATGAAAGATATGCTGGTTTAAAAAGTCTATATTGCATACACATTTGCAACTTATTCGTATTAATACAAGAGAAAGAAAAATCAAAAAATTTTTTTTTCATAAAAAAAAGGAAAAAACCAAAAAACATATGAATTGGGGGGTATTTTTTGGGAAATTTTTTTAAGAAAAAAAATTGAAAATGTAAAAAAAACGAAATTTGAGGTTTTCGAAACCCTTTAAATGAATTTGATGGAGTAGTCCCACATTCTCCCTTTTTGAGAATAATCACTTTGTTTAATTGGGCTATAAATATCACCAAGGGGTAATGGGATTCTCTCCTTAATTTTTCCTTTTAATTTTTTCCATCCCCAATGTAATGCCCAGCTTTGAATTTTGGGCCCAGTGAGTTTTTTTTTTTTTTTTTAGTTCCCAAAACTTTAATCAATGCCTATCCCATTTTCTAAGGTCAAATTGGGGTTTGCAGTCTTTACTACCCTGTCCCCTCACATGGCACTGAGTCTTTATCCCTCTAGTTTTTTAAAAGGAAAAATAAACCCTATTGATGATCGTTCATGTTGGGAAATGGTTCGACTAAAATGGGCTAGTTCGTTTAAACAACAAAAGATATTATTCCACTAAGTCTCAAAAAACCCTTTGGATTCCCTTGTAATGCAAATTTAATAACTATAAACAGTTCCCAAAAACTTTGAAAAACCCCAAGATATTAGATAATATGAGTTTAAAAAACATAATTTTTTTTGATTTGAAATAAATCAAAAACCCAAAAACCAAAACCCTTAAATTTTGCTTAACTTGGGTCAATTATGGGTTGATTATCTTAAAATTTCATTGGAATCCTATAAAAAAAACCCCTTTTTACATTTTAATTAACGAAACGTAAAGGGTCATTAAAGAGAAAAAAGACAAAGGGGATTAGTTAGTCAAATTAAAGGACCCAAATTTTCCTTTGGGAGGCATAATCCTTTTTCCCAAAAAGCCCAAAAAACACCCAAGGGACAAGTGAAACTCAAAAAGAGTTTGTACTTTTCAAAAATTTTCACCCCCTTTCCTCCCCATTGTACTGACCCCTCCCCCTTTCTCCCTTTTTCCCTTTTATTTTCTCTTTTTAAAAAATCCCTTTTAAATCCCCAAACCCCTCTCAAAAACCCCCATCCCAAACTTTTCTCCATTTCATTTTTTTCTTATCCCACTTTT
The DNA here is from genome assembly GCA_024138005.1 of Lumnitzera racemosa. Lineage (NCBI taxonomy): Eukaryota > Viridiplantae > Streptophyta > Magnoliopsida > Myrtales > Combretaceae > Lumnitzera > Lumnitzera racemosa. The sequence continues at coordinate 24,713 of JAMXBC010000049.1, read as the reverse complement.
TCCCTTTCTCTAAAAACCCCTAAACCTTTTTTCCCCTCAACCCCCCAAAATTTTCCCCTCCTTTTCCCCACTCCAAACGAGAATAAAAACTTACTAAGAACTCTAAACCCCGAAAAAACTAAAAAGAAGCAAAAGGGGTCCATAAAAACTTCACTTAAGTAAGCTTTTTACTCCTTTTTCCTTCAGGTTCAAGATCTTACTTTTGTTTTTTAAGCCTTTGGGCTTACGTATGCTGCTTGTCACAAGGGCTATTGGGAAGTTAAGATAGGGCCTTTTAAAAAAATGAATAATTTTGTATAAAAAACACATTAGTTGAAATAATGCACTAAATTTATTGAAATATAGGGGATTTAAATAGGTGTTAATAAAGAATAAAAAAGAAAAGCCTTTAAAACCCTTTTCCCCTGAAAGCTTAAAAAAACCCCATGGCATATGTCCAAACTTTTTTTTCACTAAAAATAAAATAATGTTTACTAGCTTAAGACAAGTAGAAATGTAATGAAAACCCCTTTGAAAACCTTTTTGAATAAGTATTTTGGGGTGAAAAATAGTTTAAGAAAGCCCCAGAAAAACCCCCTTTTGGTGCCACTATTAATGATGGGTAAAAAGCTAAAAATTTGGATTTATTGGTTTAATGTCTTTTTTAATTTTCTGTAAAGTATGATTTAGGAAAGTAATTAACCAATAAAGGGTTTGGCAGTGTTAGGTTAAAAAACCTAAATTGGGCCCTTTGATAGTGCTAAGGCCCTTAAGAATGAGATTTTGAAACACAAAAAATGGGCAAAAATTTTTTATGTAAACCTTTTTGAGGGGAAAAAGGCTTTTTCTTAAAATTTTTTTGTAGGTTAGGCTCCAAAAAAAAAAAAATAAGAAATTTGGGGTTAAAGGCCCCTTAAAGGTAAATTTAAACCCAAAAAATTCCTAAAAAGACTACAAAAGAAAGGCCCTTTTTACCCGGGATAGATGTGACCTTAAGTTAATGGACTTTAAAAGAGTTATTAAAGCATAAATTTGGTCCAAAAGCCCATTTAAGCCACCCCCCATAAAACCTTTTTAGTGAAAAATAATACCTAAAAAAAAGCGGAAAAAGGGGGGATTTACACCCAAAAGAATAACATTAAAGGCTAAAAATAAAATTTTTTTTAAAAACGAACTAAAAATCTATCTTAAGGGAAAATTAATAAAAGCTTAAAGTTAAATGTAAGGCCTAGGCCTAAAAACTAGTTTTTAAACCTTAAAAAAAGGCCCAAAACCTAGAGAGTCAAGTGTCAAAAACCCTTGGGCCCAAAGAAAACCCCTTTTCCCCAAATTTGGTTTTAAATTTTTAAAACTAATTAGCCAAAAAGGACCCCACCACAGGTAGACAAAAAAAAAAAAATAAAAGTCAATATAAGATTCCCAAAATTAGCTTAAAAACCGGAAAAAAGGGTTTTTGGTTTTAAAAAACAAATATGAGAAAAAAAAACGAAATTTTAAAACAAAATGGGTTAATAGTTTTTATAGGGAAAAGAAGTCTTATTTGCTATTATTACATTTTCAGAAAGATTTGGATTGGATTTTACTTTAAAAAGGACTTTTGGGGCAGCTAAATATCTTAGCTAAGGAGTCCCCCAACCTTTTTTATCTTGATTTTTTTAAAGTTTTAAAGCATTATTTAATTAAACATTTTATAATGAAAATTTTTGTGCTTGGGGTTTGGGGGCTCTTGCATGTATTTTTTTTGGATTCAAAAATACTTGAAAGGGGCACCATAATATATCATTTGGGTTGGTTGGTTCATTTTGGGTGTTTAAAAGAAATTTGAAAATGCATTGCATCCCATTTATTAAAAAGTAAGGGTATTAGCATTACGTTTGTGGAGCGAAAGATTTTTTTTAGATTTGGGCCTTTTTTATTGTTATGAGATGTGTTATTATTTCTATCCCCGACGTATTTGTTGAAATTTTTTTCTTACCTTTACCTTTTGGGTTTAAGTAGCTTTGGAGAGTTTTTTTTTTTCCTTTGCTTAAGGTCAAGTTATGCCCTTGCTTTTTGTCTAATTTAAAAAAAGTTTATTTACAAATTTGATGTAAAGGGCCCTGGTTTCCCAATGTGCTTAAAAAAAATTTTCCAAGCCCAAAAGGGCGATGGGCATCAAAATTTTGGGGGTTTTTTCAGTTTGTCAGTAGCTTTATTTGGGTGTGTTTCAAAATTTAGTTTTTTTTACATTTATACCCCTTGCCTTGCCCCTTTCTTGGTTTTTGCTTTTTGATTTGGATAGGGAAAGTTTTTCCCCCCCCCCCTTAAACAGTTATGGCCTATCCCTTTAAAATTTATTTTTACAGTGGGGACTTGGGTTAGAGTTAAGTATGGGGTACTTTAGGTTAAAATTTTATAGCTACGGGGGGTCATAAAAAGGGGGGAAAAGGGGCTTAAGTGAAAATAATATAATCTATTCAAATTCTTTTTGTTTATGTTTTGTTATTTGGGGTTTTGTAGCATGGACCATTAAAACTTTTTTTGTTTTGTTTATACGGGGTTATTCGAGGAAAAATTTTCCCTGTTGAATTTTTGTTTGTTTAAATTTGTGCTTTTTAAAATTTTTTTTTCTTACTTTGATAATTAAAATTTAATTGGTCCAGCAAAGGTTTAGTTTTAGTGCGAAAAGCCCTGGTAGTACGTCAAAGATTCCTGATTTTTGATTGGGGCTTAATTTGATCTTTCGTGTATTTAAAAAGGTTCTGCCAAAACTTAAATTTCCCATCGAGTTTTGATAGCCCCTTTTCCCTTTCCCCCCCTTTTAAAATTAAGGGGAAAAAAAAATTTCTTTTCAAAAATTTTTTTAAAAAGGAAAAAATTTTATATTTTAAAAATATATTTTCAAGAGTAAAATATAATATAAAATGAAATATAAAATTAGCGGTTTTTGGGTATTTGTTTTACAAATTAAGGGCTAGGTTCTAATTCTTTTTAAAATTTCATTTTTTATTTTTTTAAAGATATTTGACCCTTTTTTATGTACTAAAAATATTTCTTTTTTTTGGGAAAAAGAAATTTTTTTTTTATAAGTAATAACATTAAATTTAAATTTCTTTCAAAAACATTTTTAACTAAATAATTCTCTTAAATTGTTATTTCTTAATAAGTAATACTATTTAAAAAAAAATATACGTCCTCTTTTCAAGTACCTTGGTTTATCACCCTAAAAGTATTTAGAAAAATTTACTCATTTTTATGACTTGATTTAGTAAATTTTTTTTTTTTTTACAAAATTTAATTTTTATAAAAATGAAAGTGATTATTGAAAATTGATTTCTTAATAATTATATTCAAAAATGATTTTTTTTTTTTTAAAATTGCTAATGTAGCAATCGTTTTAAAGTTAAACATAAAAAAAGGAAAAAATTTCAATACTTATATTTTATGATGAGTTACTTATTTTTCCCTTTTCTTGCAATGTCCCAAATTTAATTATGTTTTTTAATATATTTTTTGTTAAAAATAAATTACACAAAATTTTTTTTATTAATATTTTTTTTTTATAAATTAATAGTTTATTTTTATTTTAACCCTATATGAAAAATAAAAAAATAAAAAATTAGTTTCTTTAACTTTTTATGAAATGTATTGATCGCTTTTAAAAATTTTAGAAGAATTTTTTAATCCTTTTTAAGTTTTTGAAATTATTGTAGGTTAAACCATTATTAAAATCTTTTTAGTTATTTAAAATGCAACATAATTAAAATTAAAAAAGCATATATTTTTTTTACCCATAATGTTGAATTTACTTAAACCAAAGTTTAAAAACCCCCCCAACTTTTTTCCCAACTCCCCCCCGCAACGACCCCCCCTACCCCCCCCATTCGAGGGGTTTTTATAATTTCTAGGTTTTTTTCCCCCGGGTTAAAAGGGACCTAAAATTAGTTTAAAAAAATGAAAAATTTATAAATTATGCATGACGAAAAAATAATAGAACCAAAGTAAAGTAAAAGTCAATGATATTTTTGCATTTTTAATGGGCATTTAAAATTTTTTTGGAAGAAAATTTAGGGTTTAAAAACCCACTTTAAGAGGAGATTAGGCCCTAGGGAAATGATGGATAAAGTGGAAAGATGCAATTCAAAAAAGGGAAATTAATAATCTCTTACAAAAACCCTAAAAATTTTTTTTACCTATTGTTTAAAAACCCAATGATATAAAATAATTTGGGTTTAAGGTATGTACCTTATACAATAAGATTGTCCATTCATCCCCATTCATAGTCCATAAATGAAAAAAAGTTTTTTTATCATTGGGTTTTTAAAATAGGCTTAAAAATGCTCTCGATACCCTACATCTTAAAAAAAAAATTTATATTAGGTTATAAATCAATTCTCTTAAAATCATAAAAAAGTTGCTTAATCCAAAAAATTAAAGATTTTTAATAAAAAAAATTTTTTATAATTTTCGTTAATTGTCGTTCTTATTGCTATTCCCCCATATTCAACGCCTGACTTTGTAATTATTTTATATTACCTTTTTTAAATTTTAATTTAAAATTTAAAAATTTGCTTATTAATATGATGGGGAGGAAAAAACCCCCTTTTTTAATTTTATTATTTATATTTTAAAATTTAATACATTTAAATTCTTTAAGTATATTTATATTAAATTGAAAAATTTTTTTTGATTAAACTATATATATTATAAAGTTATGTTATTTTTATTTACACAATCAAATTGATTGGGAAAAAATTTTGCTTTAAAATTTTAAAAATTTTAAGGGGTTTTTGTTGTGTATAATTTTGTATTTCAAAAACCTTTTTTCCCAACCCTTTTTTGTAAAAACATTTTCAATTTAATTTTTTTGCCAAATTTTTCAATGGGTTTGGGAATACTATGGATAAAAACAAAAATTTTCCAAAACTTTAGTTTTTTTTGGGAAAAAAATTTTTCCCTTTCACAAAATGTGAAATAAATTTTGCATTTAAGGGGCAAATCAAATCTTTTTCAATTAGTTTTAATACATTAATTTATTGGGCGGAAAAAAGAATGTCATTAATACATTAAAAAAAAAATAAAAAACAATCTTTTTAAATTTTCATAATTATTTATTTTTTTATTGGGTTCCTACCTTATTTGTGTAAAAAGGGTTGTTTTACCCGAGGGGGTTACCCAAAAAAAACTTAAGGACAGCTAAAAGGTTTTTCCCTTTGCTAGTCCTTTTTATTATTCCCTCCCTTTTTAAGGTTCCCTTTTTTTTTTTTTCTCTTTTCCTTTCTTTTTATGGATTAAATAATGCCTTAAAAATAATTTTCAACTGTTTCAACTAAAGGGATTCCTAATGCTACTCCAATAATAACAATCTTTTATTCCTACTTTTTGTTCAAATTTTTTAAAAAATTCATGTATATTAAAAAAAAAGAATTCTTTGATGGACCAAAAATTCAAATGAATTTGGGAAAAAAGAATTTTTTTTTAATTTTTAATATTCACTTTTTGCTTAGGCGCTTTCGAAAACCAAAACTTTTAAACCAACATCGGTCCCCAGGGCTCAGTTTTGTTGGCAATTTTTTTTTCAATTATTAGCCTATATCAAAAAGATTTGTTTGATGGTTATATTTATATAAAAAAAGCCAAAGAAAAAGGGGGTTTAAATTTTTCAAAAAACACTTTAGAAGATATTGGCAAACAAAAAAATTTTTATTTGGAAAATTTTTTTCAAAAGGAAAAAAGACTTTTTGAAAAGAAATTAAGGGACAAACAATGAATGTTATAACCTAAATTTAAAGGGCTGAAAAAGCCCCCCAAAAAAAATTTCCTTGCCCGAAAGAGTTTGTTGCAGGTTTTTCCCCCTTTAAAAATTATTGGGGAAACTTAGAAAAACCCACAAAAAACCTTTTGAAGGTTTTAAAAAATAGGTAGCTTTCATCAAGATTTGATTATGACATTATAATTAAAGGGTACAAAATTTAAGGAGTTCTAAGATATCAAAACAAATAAGACAACTACAAAAGAAAAAATTTTATTAAGTTAAGGGACATAAAAAATATATGGGCGATGAAACCCAAAAATTTATAAAACCTAATTTCAAACCCCAAAAAATTTTTAACGTTAATACAAATTTTAGAAAAAAGGGAAAAAATTTTGTTTTTTTTGGAAAATTAGGTCACCATGCTTTTTTGTAGGAAAAAGATATTATTACTATTGTTATTTTCAAATTAATTAATAGCCAAAAATGAAAAAATAGGTGGTAAACTTTTTATGCTACCCAAACATATTATGCAAACAAAAATGCTTTTTCTTCCTTAAAAATTGTAGGAGATGAAGAAGGGAAATGTTTAACGGGTTTTAAAATTTTCAAATACAAAAGTTTTAAAAAAAAAATGGGTTTTTTTAAGCTCAATTAGTAAGGGCCTTAGCCTTAATTAGTATCTTATATATAAGTTTTTGGGGCAAATATAATATTTATGTCTCCTTGGGAAGGGGTTTGGGTTAAAAAAGTCACCCAGATTTTTATAAAAATTTTAATGAGAAAGGTAACGTTTTTTATGAGCTAGTGCTATTGGGAATGAAGGGGGCTATTTGTACTCAAAATTTCCCATGGTTTTTAAAAAAATTGCACCAAATTTTTAAATTTTTTTGGTTTTTTCTACTAAATTTTTGACGTACTGATTGAGGGCCCATAAATGTGAGTTATTAAATAAATTTTTCTTGGTTTATTTTTTTTATTAATAAAGAAAGTCTTAATAAATGCCAAATGTGTGTTTTAAACTAAAAATTTTTAAGAAAACTTATTATTTTATTTAAAAAAAAATTTGGGTTTTTAATTTTAAATTTTTTTTAATTTTTAGCGACCTTAAGATAAAAACCTGGTTTGAGGTGGTTAAAAAAATATTATGGGACCCCTTTTTTTTGATTTTTTTTAGATGTTGTAAAGGGTTTTTTACTTGGAAAAAAAGATGAAATTTTGATATTTTTGGCCCTTTTTATAAAGTTTCCCTTGAAATCTTTTCAAAAAAAAAGATTAAAAGAATTAGATTAGTTTAAGATTTGAGGGGTTTCACCTTTTAAAATTTTTGTGGGAAAAAAAAATAAATAATTCATGAAAATACCCTCCCCAATCACCCGAATCAAACTATGTAGCAAAAAATTTAAAAAAAAAACCCTTTTTAAAAAAGTGTGGATATTTTGTTGTTTGTTCTTTTTTTACTATTTAAACCCTTTTAAGGTTTAAAAAACCCTTTTATCTAAGTCATTGTGAAATTTGAAAACCTATTTAAAAAAATTGGTAAAAAAGATTCCTTTTGCATTATAAAAAAGCTATTTAAACCCAACCTAAAAAAATTTTAAAGTGTGAAATACTTGCTAAAAATTATGATTTTCCCCCCTATAAAAAGAAACATTGGACTTAAAAATGTTTGTTGCATGTTTTTTTAAGATGCTAAGCTAGTGTTTAAAATAGATTCTTTTTTTCAAAAAAATATGTGCTTGATATAACAAATTAAAATAATTATTGAGGGCAAAAAATGTTGAATTATTTTTAAAAAATTTTTTCCCTTTTTAAAAATTTATTTTATTTTCGAAAACTAAATTTAAAATGATTTTGAAAATTTTCTAAAAGTTAAAGGGGGAATTTTGTTTCTATCCCTCAATTGAAAATTTTAAAAATTTTAAAAATTTTTATGAAAACTTAAAAAAGGAAAAGCAAAAAAAAAAAAAAACCCCTTTATTTGGAAAATATTTTTTATTTCCTAAATGACAAGATCTTATAAAATTTTTCTTTTAAAATTATTTTTTTTAAAAATTTGTTAACCCCTTTGGAAAAAAGTAAATAAAATGGAAATCAGTTTTTCCCAGATGAAATAAAAAAAGGACCCTTTTGGGTTTTTTTACCTTTTGGGAAATTTAAAAAAATTAGCTGCAAATGGATTCTAAAGGATATAATCCTGATGGAAATTTGTTTTAAAAATATTAAAGTTAGGTTGGGTTTCCAAAAAAATTTCAAGCAAAAAACAAAATATTTATTTTTTGAAAACATTTGCCCCTTTTTACTAGAATTTCTTCTATTTTAGTTTTGATTTCTTAGATTCCATTTTATAAACTTTTTTTTCATTTAAAAAGGATGTCCAAAAATTTTTTTTTTAAATAACAATTTTAAAAAAGAAATTTTTCTTTTGGGTTTCAAAACCCAAAGAATTTCCCCCGTTTTTGGGCAAAAAAAAGTTTGTAAATTTTAAATCGTTATACAATTTGAAAAAAACTCCTATATAGTGCATTTAAAAAATTTCATTAGTTTTGATTTCATAATGGTTTTTTTATTTGTTTAAAGGGGACAAATTTTGTGTATACCTTTAAAATTGTTTTTGGTGGTAGGGAATTTTTTACTTAGGTGGGTTTATGGGCATTTCATTTTTTTGAACCAGTTTGATATAATAAATAGAACAAAATTTTTTCTTATTTTAAATTTGATATGAAAACATGGGTGAAGCTGGGTGACAATTTGGTGTTTTAAAAACATAAAGAAAGAAAAATTTGTACAATGCCCCTCAGGGAAAAGTTATGTTGAAAAACTTTTTAAAAAATTTGGACATTTTTTAAAGTCAACAATATAGTAAGTACTCTTTTTGAGGGTTTGCATTAAATTTAAAAAATCATTTAAAAGGGGACATATTTACAATCGAGGTGCATATACATAGATTATTGAGAGTCTGTGGGATTTAAGGAAATTTTTCTTTACCTAAAATAGCTTTTTTTCTTTTTAGATTAAGTAGATTTGCATATAGTCCCAAATTTTAAAATTTTTGGGCTGCCAAATTAGACTAAAGAATTTTTTTAGAGGAAAACCCTGAATTATGGTATTTATATTGTAGATTTTTCACTTTATTAGAAGAAAAAGTGACAAATAATTGGATTATGAAATTTTTTGAGATAAGATTCACTAGTGGTTATGTATTTACTTTTGGTGGAGATGCAAAAATTGGAAAAACAACAAAAAAAAAAATTTTTTTGCGAAATCAAAAAAAACAATAAATTTTTGCAAATCCCAAAATGGATTGAGATTTTTGATTTGGAAAATTTGGGTGATAATGAGGTTACTTTTTTGAAGAAATTTTTAGTAAATATTCTATTGGGTATAAAGGGGAATACCCTTTTATGTAAGTGATTTAAAAGCTATGGGAAAAAAAAGGAAATTTTAATGGGCCCCCAAAAAAGATGTTGTTTGAGAATAATGTAAAGAAGTAGTTGCTAAAAGATGGAATTATATTCCTGATTATTGAATTAAAAAGTTTGGGGAGAAAAATTAATTAATGAAAATTTAGGGAATGAAACTTCGGCCCAATTTGGAAAATTAAAAAAGATGGTTTAAAACCCCAAACCCTTTTTTTTGGGATCCCTTTAATTAAAGGGTTCCCTATGGGTCAAACAAAACATAGTTTTAAACTTTTCTAGCACTTGAAATTTTGTTCCTTCTTAAAGGGGTGTGTTGTGCTAAACTGAAAATTTAAAGTAAGGGTGAAAAATTTCTTAGTGTTTGGGTTTTTTCCCTTATGTTTTGGGGGTATTAATTGCAATTTTTATATTTTTGAAAAACAAACCCGTATGAATGAGGAGTGCTTAAACCCCTTCCCATAAGATTTTTAAAATGATCTCTTGAGCACTCATGATATTTTAAGCATTCAAAAAATCTATTAGGGGTTTAAAAATTGATGGAAACCCAAAAGGGAAAAAGGTTTGGGAGGTATAATGTGAATAATAAAAATTTTTCTAACTTGCAAAAGGAATTTTCAATTCATTTGAAAACTTTAAAATTTTTTATTTTAAATTTATGTGTTTTTATATCTTACTTTTAAATTTGGTTCATAGTCCAAAAGATTCAAATTTTAAAGAATTTTATTTTTCTCTAACAAATTTTTTTTTGTCTTTAAAAATGGGGGTTGTTAAATTAATTCAGCATTTCAAAAGTTTTATCCATGTTTATAGGGATTTAAATATCTTATCTAAACCTTTATTAAAATTTTTCAATAGTGGGTATTTTTTTCAATAAAGCAATAATTTGAAAAAATTTGGGAAATTTTTTGGTTTAAAATTGTTTGTTACTCATAAATGTGAATTTAAAAATTGCATTAAGGGGCAAATCAAATCTTTGTTGGATTGGTTTATTTTAAAATTTATTGTTTTGGAAAAAAATGGGTAAATTTTTGCCCTTAAAGGAAAAAAATTTAAAAAATTTTTTGTTTTTTTTAGGTACCCTTTAAATTTAAATTTTTATTTTTCTACTAATTCTTACTTCTTTTTATACAAATGACTTGTTCCATCCTAGGGGATTACTTTTAAAAAAAAACCTTAAGGGAAAAAAATGTAGGCACAACTTAGGTTTTGTCATAGCTATTCCCTTTTTTATTTTTTCCCAAAACACAGGTTTATCATTTTTTATAAGTATTATAATTTATATAATGTTGTTAAAACTTTAAAACATATTAAATATGTCTAATGTGGGTGATTGATTTTTATTATACCAGGTATGCGTTAAAATTGATGCAATCAATTGTCTATGATATCTATCATTTATATTTTTTAAAAACAAATAACACATTATTTAAACTAAAGTTTAAAATTTTTTAAAATTAAGATAAAATTATTTTTTTAAAAAAGGGGTTATGTTATCATGAATTTTAAGGGCCCATTAAACTATTTAAAAACTTTCATTGCTTGTTTAAAGGGTTGTTAAGGATTTTGCCATTTGTTGGGGGGTTGGGGTTTTAAATTCGGTTTTTTTTCCCTTTTTTTTCTTTAATTTGATTAGTTTAGATTTCTTTCCCCTTTTAGTGCAAAACACCTAATTTAAAAAAAAGTAAAATCGCTTTAAATTAAAAAAGGGTTTTTGAGCCCAAACCCCCAACTAAAATTAGGGAAAAGTTAGGACTTTAAGGAGGACCTAATAAGATTACCCAAAAATTTTTGTATTTACTGGGATATCTATGATACAAAAACCCCCCTTAAGGTTTGAGGGGTTGGGAAAACTCTTAAATTTAAATTTAAACACTAGGGTTCCCTTTTTTAAAATTTTTGTAATTTAATTTAAAATTAAAATAAAAGGAATACCTAAAATTTTCCCTAATCCAAGAATTTTCCCTAGGGAATGGGGGTTTTTCCCTAAAAGCAAAAAGATTGGGTTTGTGAAAATTCTTAAATTTATACAACTTTTGAAGTTACAAAATTTTAAGTAAAAAATGGTAATTATAAATTTTAAAGTTCCAAAAATTTGCTATTAAAATTTTAAAAAGATACCAACCTTGGCCCCCCACTAGCGCAAGCCCCGAGGGGCCCATAGTCTTCAAAGAAGGGTATTCTCCATTAGCTTGCCAAGGGGCAAGTACTAGTACATAGAAGGACATTAGGCAAATACCCCAAGGTATAAACTCAAAAAACTTTTTCTCACATGGAAAATCCTGTTTAGTCACTAACTTACCTAGTACCCAAAGGGCCCACAGCCCAAATTTCTAAGGCCCAAATGATTTTGCGTTTTTAAACCTAACTCCCAAACTATAAAAAATTTAAAAAGTTTCCCGGTTTCTAAGGTCAAGGCCCCAAAATTTCCCAAAATCTCTTTTTTTGGGCCCTAGAAAAAGTAAAACCCCTTTTTTTGTCTTAAAAGTTCCCAAATACCCTCCCTTTTTTAGTAACCACAACTTCATTGTAACTCACCCCTACATCCAAGAATTTAAACAAAAATGAACCCATTTAAAACTACCCCCCTATCCCTTTAAATTTTTTTATTTGTACGTATTCCTTTTTCGTTTTTTTTCCTATTTACCCCTTTTGTACACCTTTTGGATCTTCTTCTTCGTTGTCTTTTACGTTTAAATTTTTTTTTTTGTATTGTTGCCTTTTAAAGGGGCCCCACTAAAATAGTCCCCTTTATTTAGCAGTAAGGTATATTAATCCTTTTTGTTTTTGAAATATTGTCCCTTTTGGGATTTTCCCTCTAAAGAGTAAATTTCCCTTTCCTCTTATTTTTTCTTGTTGGGAAAAAATTGGATTAAATTGGGGAGTAAATGGGTTTTTATTAGTTTAAAAAAGTCATATCAAATGAAAATGTTAAGTTATGTTGGTTTTTCATTGAAAGCATTCCCTATCCCTTTGAGGAGCTCTATGGAAGCTACCAAAGTTTTTGACCATTCCATTCCCCTTTTTTTTTATATCTCCCAAAAGGGGCCCATTGATTACTATTTTCCTTTCAGTAAGCCCCCAGTGATTAAATTTAGCTCCCCAAAATTTATAAATTAATTTATCTTAGGGGGCCTTAAATATCAATCAACTTGTATGGAAAAAAAAATTTTTTGGGGGGTAAGTTTCGTGGGTTTAGGGGAGTATCCTTTTTACTAAAATTTATAAAATTAATTTTTTAAAAAAATTTCATTTGGGGGGTTTTATAGTATTTCCCTTTAAATTTTTGTTTTCTTTAAATAAATTGATACTTAATTGAGTTAAAAAAGTTTTATTTCAGGGGTTTTAAACACGTTTTAAAGGGTCGGGGAAAAAGAAAGAAAAGGGGAAACAAGTTTCACTCAATTCGAGTTCAAAGAAGAAATTATGAAATTTTGAAGTTTTTACAGAAAAAATTTAAACCCAAGTGCAAAAATTACACGACCCGAGGGCACGGTTAGTCCCGGCCATGTGGGTGACGAAAAAAAAAATCATTTTGATACACTATAAAAGCCAATTGGGTTTTTAAAAAAACAAAAAAAAAAAAAAAAATTACGAAAAAGAGACCAAGAGACGAGGGAGATTGGGGAAGAAAATTAAATTTAAGAAGTAAGAACGCATCGATTTTTAAGATTAGAGGGTTTTTCATTTAAAAAAAGAGGGGGTTTTTATGCTTTATTTTACGTTTTTTATGAAACTTTTTTTTTGATTCGTTATGAAGCTTAAATTAGGAAATATTTAGGATTTTGTAACCTAGGGTTTTTATGTAACCCTTTTGGATTGAATTAGGGTTTTAATAAAGTTTCTATCTTTTTTTGATTTAATTATGTCGTTAATTATGGGTTGATAAATTTTAGGGGGTTTAATAATGATATTTGCTGTTAATTTGAGAAATTTTCAAGTGTAAATTTGATCTAGGCTAATTTTAAGAGGGAAAAATGTTTTACTTTAAAAATAAAAAATTTTCTTCCCGGAAAGTTGATTGTTTTTCATGGGGTTTTTATTACACACTAAAGCAATTTAAATTATTTACTAAGGAAGAGGGTTCCCGGGGGTTAAAAAAATTTTGGATTTGGGTTTTAAAATGCTTGAGAAAGTATTACTTTAATTGGGGAATCCCTTTGGTCAAGAAAAATAGAAATTGAAAATTTGGGTATATTTTAAAAAAGGGTTTCATGTTAAAACTTGGAGAAAAATTCCCAAAACATTATTGCATATTTGAAATCGTTTTGTAGTTTATTGCCCTTTTTAATTTTCTTAGTTAAAACTCATAATTAGTTTTGTTTATTAATTTCAGTATTTTTAATTATTCAACTCGACACCAAATTTTTCGGTTAGATAATTAAAAACTAAAGTTAAAATTTGTACTAAAAACTCTGGGGATGTCGGACTAAAAATCCCCCTATATTTAAAAATGATAGGTGCGCTTGCCTCTTTTCACTATAAATTTGCAAACAGTTATTTAAATAAATTTAAATTTAAACAAAATTGAATGCATGAAAAAAAAATGGGGCCCAACAAGTTGGTTAAAATAGGTTTACATACAAATTTGGAAATTTTTCCCTTTCGAAGTAAAGGGTTAGAAAATTTATGGCACTGAAACACAATCAGGTTCTAGCACTTGGGTTTTAACCATATATTGGAAATTTCCTTTTTTCACAAAAAAAGAATTTCATTACCCAAAAAAATTTTTGATTAAAAAAATTTTTAAGTTTAGCGATAAAATGACACCCCAACCTATATCAACCTCCCGTGTAAACTTTGGAATTTACCCTGCCCCCCTCTATTTGGGTTTTGTTTTTTAGGGCTAAAATAAGCTGGGACCTAGGCTATGGTCCCCGTTGTATGAAGGGGGGGCCTTTCCCAACTATATTTTAAAGTTTTTTAATTTTTAAACACATGGGGTTCCTTCCCTTTTAGGGCCCTTCCTTTCCCTCCCTATGAGATGAATGCCGGGGAAAAGTAAATTTCCAAAAATTTTTTTTTTTTTTTTTGCACGATCTATTTTTAAAAAAATTAAGTTTTAATATAATTAAGTCAAATTATTCAGAGATCAACTAATATTAAAAATTTCCATCCCAATTTATGCACAATTAGTCAAACAACAACTGTTTAGTTATTCATTTAAAAAAGGGTTTTTCACAAAAAAAAAAATAAAATTTTAAGCCATGCATTTAATCAACCCCCAAACATAAGTTTTTGATTTATATAAATTAGGTACACTAACTATAAAATACAAAAAAAGTAAAAGTCATTTAAATCTCATTTGACCAAAAAAGGGTAAAAAAGGTAACAATCAATTGGTACTGCCCCTTTTTTTTAGTGTCTGCTGAAAAAACCCCCCCCCAAAAAAATAAAAACTTAATGAGTATCTAGACATGTTCTAAATGACCCAATTTTTAAAATTTCTATTTTTGATTCCCGTTTTTATTTAGGTTTTTAATTTTCTGTAACTTTTTTTTTTTTTTTTAATCTTTTTCATTTTTTTTAATCAATCCTTATTAAGTTTGGGTTTTACTTGTTCCTTTTGGTTTGAAATTTGATAAAAATTTTAATTTAATTTCACAGGTTAACTTATCTAAATTTTGGTAAATTTGGGGAAATTTTATTTTTCCATTTTGAGGAAAATATAAAAAAATTTGTAGATAATATCCCATTTCGAATTTTTTCTTACTATTTGTTTTTAAATTTTTTATTTTAAAATTTTCATATTATAATTTAGTTGTAATAATTTTCAAGCAGTGGGGGTTTAAAAAATTGTGCAATAGTTTAAGTTTGACATAGTAATATAGTTGAGTAGAAAAAAATTGAAAAATTTTTTGTTAATTAACCCAAATTGGTTTTTTAAAACTCTTTCTTAATCATAATTTTTGTGTTCCCCTTTGAAAAATGCCCTGGATGGAAAGCATACGTATTTTTTCTTTTAAATTTTATAGGTATATGATCATTTTTTTATTGGATCATATCATTTTCATCATCCTTTTTATTAGTTGTTATTATTATTGTTGTTTCATAAAAATTTTTCACGGTCATTACATTTTTTTAGATTTTATCAAACTTTATATATTAGAAGTAATTTTTCTTTTTAAATGTTTGGGGGCTTTGAGTACTTTTGTAATGAATTTTTTATTGGGAAATTTTGACTTTTCTAAAGAATTCCGTTTATAATTTTGTTTTATTCATACCTAATGCAAGTGTTTTTCAATTCCCCCTTTTTGGAAAAATATGTATTATTTGTGAAACAATTATATTTTTGTATTTAATTTTTTTTAAGGGCTTTTTCCCAATTTTGTCTTTTAGAGTCAAAAATTTCTTGAATAAATTAGTTATTTTTCCTTTTCTTCCTCTGTTTCTTCTACATCTTTAATTGCATATAAAAATTTTTTTTTTTAAATTGATTTTTATTTATCTTTTTAGGGTTTAAACTTTTTTATTTTTTGGGGGCGCCTTTTTACATGCAAAAATCCTCTTTTGGAAATTAGACTTGCATTTTTTTTTTTTTTGACTTGATCAACAGCGAATTTTTTATATAATTTGGCCTATTCATTTTTACCCACTTTTTATGGGGGTTTTTTTTGGAGTTTTATTAATTTGGGTTAACCTAAAAATTTTTTTTTAGTAGGCCTTTAAAAAATGTAGCTTTTAAAAATTTTTCTTTTTTTTTATTAGGGGGCTTTAAATTAAAATTTTAGGGTTTTTTATTAGGTTTTTCTTTTATGTTAAATTTTAATCTAAACTTAAAACCCAGCTTGTTTTTAAAGATTTGTGAGCTTTCTAAAAATTTTTTTTTGGGCCCAAAAAAATTTTGCTTTTAAAAAATTTTTATTTTTTTTTCTTTTCATTTTTTTGGGTTGAAAAATTTTTTTATATTAGCCCCAAAAAGGGCTTTTTTCTTTGAGTTTTCCAATTATACACTTTACATGCTTTCTTTATTTATGCACTTTTGGCCTAAAATTAAATTTAAAAAAAAAAATTTGAGCCTTTTTTCTCCAAACCAATCCCAAACATAGGAATTGGGATGAAATTTTTAAAGTTAATTCATCCCAAATTTTTTCAAATTAGCACAATTTTCCCCCCCCCCCCCCCAAATTTTCCCCTTTTTCCTAATTAAATTTATGGTAATTATTCTAAATAATTTATTGTTAAATTTTTTTTTCTGAAAATTAAAAAAAAGGATTAGGGTCTTTTTATCCTTTTTAAAATGACTACCTTGAGGGGAAAATTTCTTTAAAAATTTTTCCTTTTGGGTTTTTTAATTTTTTTAAAATTTAAAATTATTTTTAAATTTATCCAAAAATTAAAAATGAAATTCAAAAAGTAATTTTACCAATAATCAAAAAAAATTTTTTTTTTTTTATTGAAAAAATTTTAAAAAAGAAAACCTACAAAATAATAAATTTTTTACAATATTTATAGTTTTTTTGGGGCCCAAATTTATTTTTTTAAATTTTAGCCTTTTAATTTAAAAAATATTGTTTTAAATTAAGAAAAAAAATTTTTTTTTAAATTTTGAAAAAAATTTTTAAAAAAATTTTGGGATTCAACTAAAAAATTTTTTAAAAGGGGAAAAAAATATTTTAAATGAAAACCCTTGGGTCTTACTATTTTTTTTTTTTCAAAAATAATTTTTTTAAAAGTTTTAAAAAAAATCCTTTTTGAAAAAAAAAAAAAAACTTTCAAAAGGGGTTTAAATTTATTTATTTTTTTAAATTTTCCTTCATAAATTTTTATAA
Organism: Lumnitzera racemosa; assembly: GCA_024138005.1. NCBI lineage: Eukaryota > Viridiplantae > Streptophyta > Magnoliopsida > Myrtales > Combretaceae > Lumnitzera > Lumnitzera racemosa. Next base: position 7,812 of record JAMXBC010000049.1, on the reverse strand, counting down.
TTTTTATATTTTTTAGAAAAAAAAAAATGTCAAAAATTTAAAAAAAAACCCCTAAAACCTAAAAATTAAAAAAAATAAAAATTCAAAAAAAAAATTTAAATGTACCCAAACAAAGATTTTTTAAATAATAAATTTTCCCCAAATAAAATTTAAAAAAATAACTTTTACCCCAAAAACAAATTTTTTAAAAAATGAAATTTCTTAAAAAATTGTTTTTAAAAAAAATTTTTTTTGAAAAAATTTTAAAAAAAAAAAGCAAAATTTTTTTAAACTAAAAAGGATTTTAAGTATAAAGAAAAATTGAAAAAAAAAAATAATTTGTCCGAAAATTGCAAAAAACCAAAATTTTTAAAAATTTAAATAGAAAAATTCCAAAAATAATAAGCTATGGGAAAAAAAAAGAAAATCAAATCAATTTTTATTTATTTAAAAAAAAAATAAGTAAATTATCTCAATGAAAACAAAAAAAAAAAATAAATAAAAAATTATAGTTTTAATGAAATTGGATTAAAATATTTTAAAGGGGAATTTTTTTTTTTTACTTTGGGTCTAGGATAAACCCTTCAATTGTTTAAAAAATTAAAGGGGAAAACAACAATAAATTGTGTTCGAAAAATCTAAATTTTTAAAGGAAAAATTTTTTATTAATTTTTTAGCAAAAAGTAGGATTAGTTGTAGTGTAGTGGCGATTGGTGGCCATTTGCATGGTGGTGGTGAATGGTGATGGCAGTGATTGTTGGTAGTAGTGGCTAAGAGTGATTCAAAACGAGATAAAGATGGTTCGTGTGTTTTTAGACATGGGGAACACGATGGTAAAGGTGGCTTTAGATAGGTAAAAAGTAGTTATGTTAGTCCTTAAAGGTGGTTAGCAATAATTAGGGCTTGGGTACGGGTTATGCTGGGGGCCATGGCAGTACGTAAAAGGGAGTGGTTTCTATTGTTGAAGTGTGGAAAGTGCAATGGAGTGTGCTTGGAACGCCGTAGGGTGTACGTATGTATCGTATAGAGAGAGAAAGTAGGTTAATGCCTTTAATTGAGAAAAAGTGGATAGGCATGTACAATGAAGTGTTTTCGAGTGAAATTAGCCATGTTGTGTTACGTAAGAATGGAGTTAGGTATGTTGTTGTGTGTTATGGGTACTGATCATATAGTCGTGGGTTGTGCTGGGCAGGGGTTACTTACATAGTGAAGAGAGGGTAGTGGTTGCAAATGATTTTGGGCAGTCATGGAGGGGTATTAGGGGTCGGTCGTCAAGGTTGTGTGCTTATTAAGGTTGTTGTCAGGTGATTTTGTGATAAGATTTGGTTCCTGCAAAAGCACGAAAACTAAGGGGTTTGTTGGAGTTAGCCCAAAGGGTAATCCACTCTAATGCCTAAGTCAGTAATTATGTTGTAAAATAGATAAGTACAAAGTTTAAGGTCATAAGAGAGTTCTTACAATACTCTTTGAGTATTTTTTGGTGAAGATTGGGTTTCTGAAACGACAGTTAATCATCATAGTCATACACATAGAAGATTTCATAATAGCCCACATCCCGAAGATATAGGAATAGTGGGTAGTTACATAATGAAATTGTACTAGATCAAAACTGTTCATGGGCCCCTCATCTAAGTTTAAACCAGGACATGTTAATAGGTTTGGCTTTAAGGCCCATTGAATGTGGTAACTTAGTCAGAATTAAGCGAGAATAGAGTTACCGGCATATCGTCAGTCGAATAGCCAAGTGATTACCTCCACTATCGTAGTCAAGAACTTGACTAGTCAGTAAAGATAGATGAGTTTCCCCAAATTTCTAATAAAGTTGGAAGTTCCATTTTAAATCTTGGAGTACAACGAGTCGCGTACCAATCAAAAGGTTGCAGCTTTTCAATTTCCTTCCCATTCTCCTTTTGTGGTAGTGCATGTGACAGCTATCATCCTAACCATCATTACACTACAGGGGCTATTAATTTTTTGAGACATGAAAACCGTCAGATCTCTAGTAAAAGACAAAACTTTTTAATCCAAATTGATAAGGGACCAAATCCTTTAAATTCCATAGAAGCGTTTTTTGGGTTAAAAAGGGGGAAATCATTCTGTAAAAAGGTTTTTTCCAAACAAAGGTAAATTTTTTTGTTTTACTCTCTTTTGTCCCCTAAGTTTTTGCCCCATTTTTGAATCTTATCTTGGGTTCTTTATTTTTCCTTTTAAATTTTTGTTTTTTTTACCCATAAAAGCTTCAATTAGCTAGGGTTTGAAGTGTTGTGATTGACTTGATCTTTAAATTCTAAGGCAACTGGGGCCCAAGGAATTTTATCCCCCTCAAAAGAGGAACTTTTCGGCATTTTCTTCGAGAAAGCTTGGCTAATAGCACAATCCCGTGGTAGGGAAAATCACTGCTTACTTTTCTTCCGGTAGTTTAATTATTTGGTGACAAGGAAAAAAAATTTTTTTAGTTAGGTACTTGTTAAAAATGTTATTTATTACAGTGTTTTTCTTGATGGAGTGGTAAGTGTTTTGGGTTAAAAAACCATCGTCCAAAGTACAATAAGTGTGGAAAGATTTTTCCTGAGACAGGGAAACCCCACGAGACTAAGGGCCAAGAAGAGGGTTTTTTTTTGTTTCCCAAGGGAGTGGGGGGTTTCATAAATATCTTGTTTTTGACTAGCCCCCCTTTTTTTTGGCTTTCATTAAAAAGTTCTTTATTTATTTCCCGGGTTTCGTGGGAGTTTTTTTCATAGAATAACATCGGGCTTCTTTTTTAGCATTTGAAATAATCTGCAAGGTGGTTGAAGTTAAGGCTTTGTTTTAAATTTGGGTTAGGTATTTCTTTAAAATAAGGAGGAAACCCAAAACATTTGGAATTTGGTGGTTTTTTGGCGGGGTTCAAAGTTTGTGGATGAGTTGAGCCCAAAAAATTAACGGGGTTGCAGGGACAAGTTTTGTCCATTTTTATGGATAAAGTTTTAAAATTTTGGCTTAGTTGATGAATCCCCCTACAAAAAAAGATTTTAAATTTGATGTCGAATGATGCTACTTTTTCCCTAAAAGATACAAGAAGAAAAAAAAGACAAGGTGTTTTTTTTTGGATCCCTGAGAGGAAAATTAAAAAAAGGGGGTTATGGTTTAGGGATTAATCTTTTTTGGGGAAAAAGAAGGTAAGTGCTATAAATTTGGGCTGTGCTGTGTGGATTTAAATTAAAAAGGAAAGCCTTTCCCCTTTTTAAAAAAAAAAATTTTTTCGGGGGGAGAATATTCACTATGGGCTTAAATGGGCATGGATTTGTAAGTTATTGACATTCTTCTTTTCCCCCTTTAATTTAACTTTTGTTGTCATTTATTGAAAAATTTATATTTAAAAGAAAAAACCCCAAATCACCTCCCCCTACACAAAACACACTTTAAAAAAACTCTAATCGAAGAAATCCCATGGGGACTAAACGCCAAGAAGTTGGGGGACAATATTTCCCAAGGTCATCCCTTGTGGAAGGGGGTTTAAAAGGCCCATCAAGCCAGACGAGCTAAGCTAGGCCCGAAAAAAAGGAAAAGGGGGAAAAAGGAGCTTGGGGGTGACCCTTTCTATTAAGAAATAAAAAAATTTTTGGAAAAAAGGTTATAACCCAATAAGTCTTTTCAGCATTCGTAGTTTTGGGGTTCGTTTACTCAAAAGGGTGGAAAGTCTTTGTTTCAGGCAAAAGTTTAAAGCATCTTGATATGACTCGCCTTAGATGATAAGAAAAAAATTTTGGCCTGATGGAAGGAGTCACTCTTTTTAAGGAAAAGGGTCAAAAAAAAAGAGATGTCGCCCAGATGGGGATTGTTAAAAAAAAAGGACTTTTTATCGTTTAAAATTTTATGATGTAAGTATCCCTACCCCTCTTTTCACCATGGCACATGTTGGGATTGTTTAAAAAAAATCTCCCTTTTTTTGCATGTAGTTAGTTGCCATTTTCAATGGCTTTAGATGAGGCCGCAAAGGAAAAGAAGAAGGGAATATTTGTGTCGTTCCCCTAAAGGAAACAAGTTTAAATTATTTTGTATCAAATTTTGAGAAAGGGTTTAGGAGGCATATAAACTCCTTAATAGCTAAGCAATGGTGGCCCAAAAATGCAAGGGTTAAGGTGAGGGTAGAGGCCCAAATAAACTTAAAAAAGAGCTATCGGAGGAGATTGGCCCCATTCCTTGGTAGCTGTTTGAGGGGCCCATTTCATTTTTTTAATTTTTAATTTTATTAAGCCCCAACCCCGCTCAATATAAATTACTTGACTAAAATTAAGGAAAAAAAAATTTTTTTTGAAAAATATTAAAAAAAAACAACTTTGAAATCACAACTAGGTTTTTCCCATAAAATGAAATTAGGGGGTTTTCCCAAATAAGGAAAAACCTTTAAAATTTTGGGCCCTTTTAAATTTTGATTTTTAAAAATTTTTTTTTTTTAGGGGAAAAATTTAAAAAAAAGATTTGGAATTTTTGGGTAATTTATTTAAAACTAAGTTTACCTTTTAAAGTTTAAAAAAAAAAAAAATGGGCTTTTTATTTTGTTATAATTTTTCTAAAAATGCTAATATATATTAAAAGATATAAAAAAAATATAGTTAGATTTAAATTTTTTTTTTTTTTTTTATTTGAATTTTAAGAAAAAAAAATTTTTTTTTTTAAAAATTTTTTTTACGGTTGCCCTAAAAATGCTTATGTATTTGCTAGTTTAGGTCAAAACCCAAAATAGTTCTTTTTTTTTTTAAAAAAAGATTTTGTAGGTTTATTCCTTTTCTAATTATTGGAAAAAAAGGCCAAGTTTTCATTTTTTTACCAACTTATTTTTTTATTTTAAAAAAAAATAAAAAAAAAAAGAAAAACCCCTAATTTTTATTCACAATTTAAAAAAAAACCATTTATCCAATCATTTCTAGCCTATACTCCTCTTAAAGTGGGTTTTTAAGATCCTCATTTTCTTCCATAATATTTAAATGCCACATTATATGCAAAATATCATTGGACGTTTACTTTACTTTGGTTCTATTATATTTTCGTCAGGGACATAATTTATCAATATCTCATTATTTCACTAATTTTGGGTTACCTTAACCCTATGGACAAACCTAGTATTATATAAACCCCTCGTATGAGGGGGGTAGGGTTGGTCGATGCAGGGGTTGGAGTTGGGGGAAAAGTTGGAGGGGAATTTACTTTGGTTAAGTCAATACTAACATTATGGGTAGAAAAAATATGCTTATTATTTTAATTATGTTGCATCTTATAATATCTAAAAAGATTTTAATAATGGTTTAACCTACAATAATTTCTAAAGCTTAAATAGATTGAAAAATTCTTCTAAAAAATTATTAAAAAGCGACAATACATTTCATAAAAAGTTAAAAGAACTAACTTTTTACTTTTTTATTATCATATTTTGTTAAATAAAAATAAACTATTAATTTATAAAAAATTATATTAAAAATAAAATTTGTGTAAGTTTTTTTTTTTAACAAAAAATAATATTAGAAAACATAATTGGAATTGACATTGCAAGTAAAGAAAGAATAAGTAACCCCATCATAGATATAAGTATTGTATTATTCCTTTTTATGATAACTTTATACGATTGCTACATTAGCAATGTTAAAAAAAAAAGTATCATTTTTGAATATAATTATTAAGCAATCAAATATTCAATAATCTACTTTCATTTTATAACATTAATTGTAAAAAAAAGAAAATTACTAAATAAAGTCCATATAATGAGTATTATTTTTCTAAATACTTTATGTGATAAGCCCCAAGGTACTTGTAATATGGACAGTATATTGTTTTTTAAAAAGTATTACTTATTAAGAAATAACAATTTAAGAGAATTTATTTAGTTAAATAGATTGAAAGTTAATAATTTAATGTTATTACTTATGAAAAAAAAATTCTTTTTACCAATAAAAAAAAATAGTTTAGTACAAGGGAAAAAAATCAAAAAATCATTAAAATAATAAATGCATTTTAAAAAGAATTAGAACCTAGGACCTTATATTTGTAAAACAAATATCCAACCGCTAAGTTTAACTTCATTTTATATTAATTTTAAATCTTGAAAAAAATATATTTAATAAAAAAATTTTCCTTTTTCCTAAAAATTTTGAAAAGAAACTTTTTTTCCCTTAATTTAGGGGAAGGGGAAGGGCTATCACAACCAGGGGGCAATTAAGTTATGGCAGTACCGTTGTATACTACAAAGATTCAAGTTTAACCCCCATCTTTAATCAGAATTTTTGACGTACCACAGGCATTGCACTTACTAACCTTGCTGACTAAATTCAATTAATACAAAAAGAAATTAAAAAATTAAAGCATCAAATTTAAAGAAAACATAATCTACAGGGAAAATCCCCAATAACTCGTATAACAAAATAAAAAAAGTATTAATGGTCCATGCTACAAACCTCAATAACAAAACATATACTAAAAAATTTTGAATAGATAAAGTTCACTTAAGCCCTTTTTCCCCTTTTTAGACCCCGTAGCTATAGAATTAACCTCAATATCCCTGACTTAACCTAACCCAAGTCACACTGTAAAAAAAAATATAAAGGGATACCAAACTTTTTAAGGGTAACTTCCTATCCTATCAATAAGCAAAAACAAGTAAGGCATTAGGCAATGAAAATAAATGTAAACAACTATATTTGCACACAAAAATACACTCGACAACTTAAAACCAAATTTACCCCATCGTTCCTTAGGCTTGGCAAGTTTTAAGCACATTAGGACCAGGTTCTTTACATCAAAATTGTAACACACTTTTTTTTAATAAAAAAAAGCAAGGACAAAAACTTGCCCTTAAGCAAAGAAATACCTCCAAACTACTTAAATCTCAAAGGGCAAGGAAGAACATTTCAACAAATACGTCGTGGGGATATAATAATAACCTCTCATAACATAAAAAGGATCCATCATACATACTCTGCTCCCACGAATGCTAATACCCTTACTCCCTTTAAAAAAAGGGGCAATGCATGTCTAGTTCATTTTAAAATCAATTTAAAAACCAACCTATATATATTATGGTGTCTTTTCAATGTTAAACCAAATACAAATCTGCAAAGCCCCCCCCAAACCCCCAAACACATTAATTTTCATTAATATTTAATTAAATAATGCTTTAGACTTTAACAAAAGCAAGATAAATAAAGGTTGGTGTACTCACTTTGCTAAGATATTTACTGCCCAATATCCTTTGTTAATAAATACCCAAACCAAATCACAAGAATGTAATAAACAAAAAAGACTTCTATTCTATATTATCTATTAACTCATTTTGTTTAAATCGTTATTTTTCTCATATTTGTATTTATCCATAACCTTTTCGTTTTTTAAACTAATTTTAGTGATCTTAAGTTGACTTTTATTTTTTGAGTTTCTATCATGGTGGGGGCCATTTGGCAAAATTAGATTTAAAACTTCACAAATTGGGGCAAATGGTTTCATTGTCAAGGTTGACACTTACCTCTAGGTTTTAGGGCCTTTTTTAGGTTTAAACTAATTTTTGGGCCCTTTGGCCTTACATTTTTAACTCTTAAGCTTTTTTTAATGTCTTAAGATAGATTTTTTGTTTGATTTACAAATTTTTTGTTTAGCCTTTAATGTTTTTTCTTTTTGGGGGTAAATGGGGCCCTTTTCGCTTTTTAGGTATTATTTCACTAAGATGCTTTTAAAGGGGGTGGGTTCAATAGGTATTGGACCTAAATGCTTCAATATCTCTTTTATAAGTCCATTAAATTAAGTCACATCTAGTCCCTGGGCATTAGGCTTTCTTTTGTATCTTTTAGGGAAGGGTTTTTTAAAAAC
>JAMXBC010000489.1:0-20695 GCA_024138005.1 Lumnitzera racemosa | reverse complement strand
AAATTTTAAAACCCCAAAAATTAAAAATGGAAGGAGCCTGGTTTTTTTCTTTATCTCATTTTTTTTTTTTAAATGAATTTCCTTACAAATTCTTAATTTTTTAAAATTTGTTTTATAAAAAGTCATAAAAGGTTTTCCCAGACTAATTTAAAGAAATCAAACAAATTCCCATTTAAAAACCGCTTTACCAAATTTCCCCAACAACGTAATAACTTATAAAAAATTTTTAATATTATGATGTTGTGTAATTAGAGGTTGTATGTATGTTGTAGAATTATTTGTATTTTCTATCGAAAATAATTTGATGCATAAATTCTTTTAAAAACCCTTTTAACATAATTAAATGTAAATTTTTTTTTAAATTTTTCCCCGCTTAAAATTTTTTTAAAAAAAATTTAATTTTTTTTTTCCCCCCCTTTTGGAAAATATTTGCCCCCTCCCAAATTTGTTTAATTAAAAAATTTAAAAACTTTTTTTAAAAAGCTAAGCCCCCTTTTTGCTTCTTTTTTTTTTTTTAAAATTTTTTAATTTTACCTTTTTTTTTAATTATTTTTTTTAATAAAAAAAAAAAAATAAAAAAAAAGTTTTTAAAATTTAACCTTAAAAATTTTTCTATTGAAAGTTTTCTTTTTTTTTTTTTTAAATTCCTTTTTTTTTTTTTTTAAAAAAAAAAAAAAAATTTTAAAAAAAAAAAAAGGGGTTTTTTTGAAGGGGGTTTTTTAAAAAAAAAATTTAAAAAAAAAAAAATAATTTTTTTTGCTTTTTACAATTTTTTTTTAATTTTTTTTTTAAAAAATGGAAAAAAAAACAAATTTTTAAGTTTAAAAAAATCAACCCAAAAAATTTTTTATAAAAATGTTTTTTAAAATAAAAATTTTAATAGTTTTTCCCCCCTTTTTTTTTGTAAAAAAAATTTCAATTTTTTTTTATTTTAAGTTTTAAAAAATTTTAAATAAGGGTTTTTTAAAAAAAAAAATTAAATTAAATTTAAATCGTTTTTAAAAGGTTTTTAATTTAGCCCCTTTTTTTTAAAATCTTTCCCAAAACCATTTTAAAAATTTTTTTTAATTTTTAATGGGGGGAAAAAAAATTTTCCCAAATGGTTCTTTTAATTTTTCAAACTCTTTTGGGGGGGCAAATTTTCCCATAATAATCAAAAACCCCCAATAAAAATATGTATGGCCCTCGGTAAGATAAAAAGGGGGGGGTTATGGTTGAACTAATATTTTTTGTAAAACAAAAATTTTTTTCCTTTAAAAAAAGATCCTATCTTAATAACTTAAGTACATGAGAATAGTAGAAAAAATTGATTGTCTAAATTGGGAAAAAGATAATAAATCAATAGAAAAATTATAAAAATTAAATGGGTTTAGGGAAAAGGAAAAATTGGGAAATTTTTTTTTAAAAAACTTCAACCTTGTGCCGGGTGTTCTTTTTTCAGCTCCACTACTAAGGCCCCAAACCCTTTTTAAACCGATAAAATTTCCACCATTTAAAATTTTTTCACTAATAAAAATGAAATAGAACAAGGGAATTTTTCAAAATTTGGGGCTTTTTTTATCTTGTTTTAAAACTTGCCTCACCTAAGCAAAAAAAAGGCCTACAGAGAATTCCAAAACCCTTTAAATAAAACATTAAAATTACAATGTCAATAGGGGTTTACAAAAAAAAGGGATAATACAATTGAAGATCCTTTACAATATTCACTTTAAAAAAAAAGAACAAAAAATAAAAATCGGTTTTTTTGTTTAAATTTTTTTTTGAAAAATTCTGAAAAGAGAGAGTTTTTTGAAATTCATTTCGGTCTCAATAATTTTTTTAGTATTTTTATTAGCTTTAACTTAAATTGAATAAACTTTATGGGGTAAAAAAGGTTTAAAAAAAATGGATAAATGTTTTTTTTTTCTCTACAAAAACTTGTTTTCAAATGGAATATTTTTTTGTTTTTGAAAAAAAACCCCCATAAAAATAAAAATTGAACATTTAAATTTGGAATTTAAAAAAACCCTTGAATGCCTAATATTTTTTGATCTGTTTTTTTTACCGAGTTTGAAAAAATTTTAAATTTGTTGTAGGGGTTTTAAAGTTTCTCTGACTCCCTTTTTTTTAAAAATTTGAAAATAAAGATTTAAAAAATTTTAAAGGGAAAAAACAAAAAAAGATTTGGGATAAACCCTACTATATCTTCATAAAAAAAACCCCCTTTGATTATAGTAGACAAACCTTTTTTTTTTAAATAGTTTCTATTTTAAAAAAATATTTGAGATGAAAATTTTCCCCAAAAATTTTTTGGGGTTTGAACAAAATCTAAACCCACTCAAGACTTATTCTATAATGAAATATTTTGGGAAATTTCCCAAACCCTTTAAATTTGGTTTTTTTGATTCATATTTTTTCCATTTCATTGCAAAATTTTAAATTTTTTGGGGCCTTATTTTTAGGTGATACCCCAATCCCCCTTCAAAAAAAAAAAATTTGTTCCTTTTTTAAAATTGAAGTTTTTGATATATTATTCAAGTTTCCCCATTTTAAAAAATCCACATGCCCCTTTTATTTTTAAAAACTTAAAATTTTCCCTTAAATTTTTAAAAAAAAATTTAAAGACTTGCTCCTTTTATTTGGGGAAACTCTCAAACTTTGTCTTAATGTTAGTTGGGTTTAATTTTTCATAGATTTCAAAGGCCCTTTCCCTTAATCAATTTTTATGACCCTCTTGGAAAAATTAAACCCAAAATATAAATTCTTTTAAAATCCCTTATGGTTTAAAAATCCAAATTTATGAAACAAAAATAACCCTTTAAAACTAAATATGCCTAAAAAGGGGGAGTTAACCTTCTACAAAATTTGTCCAATTTAAAAACCTGTTTATTTTTTAAAGTTTGGTAAAAACTTCTGACCCTTAAAATCTAAACATTTTAATCTTTTTTTTCTTATATATTTTTCTAAAAATTATTTTTTTATAGGCACAATTCCAAATTAATTTTCTTCCTTGAATTGTTTTTTCTTTCCCAAAAGTCGACCCGACACTTTTTGGGTTCTTTTAAAAATAAAATTTTAAAACCCTTTTTTGTTTTTATCTTAATATATTGGGAAAAAAACTCAAAAATTTATGTTTTATTAAAATTAAATATTCTATAATTTAAAAATTTTGGGGGAAAATTAAACCCCCTTACTAGACTTTTCACACCTCAACAAAGCACAAGATATACCAACAACAGAGACTTTTTTTTATTTTCCAATAAAATTTTTTTTTTTTTAATAATAAAAGATACAAAACAAAATAGATTTTTAGCTTTATACTTTTTCATACAAAAAAGTACTCTGTCAAACTTAACTAAACCATAAATTTTTTTTTAAATAAAAATATATTCATTATAAAATGTTAAATGCTTTATAGAACTAAAAAATTCAAAATATAGAAAGGGTTTTTCTTCAAAAGAAATTAAAACTCCATCCTAGCACCCCAAAAAGCCCTTTCCAAAAAAGTTGATTTTGATTCCTAGCAATTATCTTCATAATTTTGGGGAAAACATAATTACCCCTTAGCTCTCTATGAGCTAAGTAAAGTGGATAAAAAAAAAGTACAGAACAAGTTTTAAACACTTTTTTCAAAAAAATTTAGTATAATAAAAAAAATTTAAAATTTCCCTTAATTTGGGATTTTTTAAGAAAAACCCTTTTTTAAGGTGGGGAATTCGTTTTTTTGCTAAAGCATGTGACCCGCTTGGGTTACTAACATCCTATTTTTTTCTAATTACTATCTGACTAGTTGCCATACTTTGGGCATCTAGATCAACACTAGGAAAAAGAGCTGCTTGGAGAAAGCCCCCAAAAACTCAGTAAAATAGAGACTATCCTTTGGTCTAGAAACAAATACTTAGCCGATTTAGCTAAAACCTTTACATTGTGGGCAAAAAAAAAAAAAAGAATAATTGAGAAAAGAAAATTCAAAAAATGCTAAAAACCCTTAGCTTACAAAAAATTTAAGTTTTTCCAGAACATGAAAGTGGGCCCCTTTCTGCCATCCCTTTTAAATTTCCCGGGTAAGCAATACAAAAACCCAAAGGGTATCAAGTACGAATCTTAATTCAAACATCAAAAACCAATTCGATTATCCTCCCCTTTCAGTTTTGGGGTTTAAACCAACTTTTAACTTTTTTCCTTCCCATAAAAAGGGGTTAAAACCTTAAAAAATTACCCAAAAAAATAGTTCTTTTTCCAATTTTTAAAAAGAAACAATACGTTTCCCCAAAAATTTAATTAAATTTTGAAAAAAGCACTTCACTTCAATCAATACACATTTAACAAAACAAGGTAAAAAAAACCAAATTTCATACACCATTAATTTTTACAACGTAACAAAAACTCTAAGCAAGTAGACATAGGTTTTATTTGAAAAAAATTAAAATTTTTCCCCCTTATCTAAGCTTGAAAAATAGTGAAAAATTTCCAAGGCCTTATGAGTGGCCCTTCTTAACCTAAAAACCCAAAGGAAAAATACATACAAACCCTAAATTAATTACAGGTTGAAACTAAATTTCTTAAAATTTTTTGCTATCATTTTTTATAAGCTTCTTCCGATTTTTATCTTATTCGTTTTTTACCCCTTTTTTTAAAAAAAATTTTAAAATCTTTTACGACCCTTTTATTTTGAGTACTAAGGTTTAAATTTTTTAAAAGAAAAAAAGACTAATAAAATATTTTTTAAAAAGCCCAAAAATACCTATTTTAATTGTCGACTTCCGCCCTTTAAAGTTTATCATAACTTCGAAATTAACTTGAATAAACTATAAATTTTAAAATTAAACCAAAAATTTTCCCTTTTTCCAAAAACACGGGGTTAGCATCAATTTGTATTTTAAAAAAAACTAATTTTTTAAAAAATTTTAAACAAATATCTCACTAGTCAAATTACTATACAAATTTTTGGGGCAAAAAAATATGGGTTTTTAAAACTAGGAAAATCCCATAATAGCTAAATATAAGATTGATTAAAACCCAACAAAAAATACTAAAACCCTCAAAAAAATAAAAATTTAAACATGCTGACCATAAATTGCCAAAAAATTTAAAGCTTATCACCTAACTTTTTCTAAAAATAAAATTTTTGGGCTTAAATTTAGGGAAAAAATTAGGCAAATAAGTGAATTTAAATGTAAAAAAAAATTCAATTTTTTTCCCAAAACCCATAAATTTTTAAAAACTTCAAAAATTTTATATTTTATAGATTTCTTTTATTGTTTTTATAAAAACAAATTTTTTCTAAAAAAATTTAACAAAAAACAAGTTTAATTCAAAATATATATAATAAATAGAAAACCATGTTTTTTTTTTAAAAAAAATTCTTGTTACTAAAATTTTAAAAAAAATATATTAAAAAAATTTTAATGCCCCAAAAAATTCCCAACTTTAAAGGATTTTTTTTTAAATTTTTTCAAAAAATTTTAAATTTAAATTTTTCCCAAAGGGAAATAGGGCAATTCTTAAAGAAACCCTTTTCCCCTAACTTTTTTACTTAAAAAAAAATTTAAATATTTTAATCGACAAAATTATAATAACCACAAAAAATCTTTTTCAAAATTAAAAAAAAGCAAAAATTTAAAATTTTTTAAAAAATTTTAAACAATTTTCCCAAACTAGAAAATTGAATCACCTGAGCTCATCATTTTTAGTCACCCTTTGACAACCGAAACCTTTCAAAAAAAACTACCCTGCCCCCTTTCTTTTAAAACCCCTTTAAAGCAAAATCCAAGTCGGGAACCCATTTCTGTTCTTTCTTTTTTTTTTTTTCTAAATTTTTTTTCCCAGCAATTTTTTTTTTTTTGTTTCAGATTTTCCAAAATTTTTTTTTTTGATGAAAAAAGGGGCCCCTATTTATGGGGTTCAATTTGGGTTTGGGGGTTTTGGGAAAAAAAATTGGATATATGGAAATACAAAATGTCATTTTTCTATAAAATCTAAGTTTTGAAAAAAGAAAATTCCTTTTTAAAAATTAAAATGATGACTCAGTTTTTCCATTTTTTCCCCATGTTGCCATTTTTCATTTAATGACAACCAAATCTTTTTTTTTAATTTTTTGGGGGCCTTTTATTTTATATTAATTCCCTTTTTTAAAATTTTTAGAATTATTATATGTATATTTTTAAATTACATATAATGTAATCCTTGTATTTACAGGGAAATTTTTTATGAAATTTTCAACTTCATTTAGTTTTTTTGAAATTTTAAGTAACTTATCTTTAATTTTCCCACCCAAAACTAAATTTTTTTAAATTTTAACTTTTTTTGAAAATTTAAATCAGTTTTATTGAAATTTGACGTTTTTCTCAAATTAATCCTTTTATTTTAGAAAAAAATTTTTAAAAAAATTGGGTTTTTTACAATGACACTTCTTCTAATTTTCCCACCCCTTAAACAAATAAATTTTGGGAATTAAAAAAAATTAAATTTAACTTAATCCCCAAAATTTGGGGGCCAAATTTTTTGGGTTATCGCATTAGCTAAAATTTCCCTTTCGGGTATTCCCATGACTCTTCTTTTAACTTTTGTGCTCTCATTTTAAAAATTTGACTTAATTCAATCCCTTTTTCCTTGATGCCCCTAAATTAAAACCCAACCCCCCTTTTAACCCCTTAATCAAAATTGAGTGGGGTTTTGGGGGAATCTTTTCCCAAAAACCCCTAATTTTAAAAAATTTATTAACCAGGGTGCTTGCAATTAGGTTCTAACCAAATGATTTTTAGAGCATTAAAAAAGGGTAACCTAAATGGGCTAGAAATTTACAATATGTTAAAAAATATTAGCGGGGGAAACCCTAAGACTTGGATCTAAAAAAAAATTGTAAAATAATAAAAAACGCAAAGATAGGGGTTTTTTTAACTAATTTTTAAAATTTTAAATATCGAAAACGTATAAAATTGACACAGTTAAAAAAATTAAACCCTTTTGGGGAAACACTTTAAATGACAACCAAAAAATTAAAGATATAAAAAAAATATGAAGATGACTGTATATACCTAAAAATATAAATGTATACACCCCAAAAAAATTTTGAAAAAAACCCAAATTTAAGAAATTTTTTTCCCAAAATTTAAAATAAAAAAAAGGGGAAAAAAATTAAAAAAAAAAAGGGCAACAGTAAGGAAAGGGTTTTGAAAAAGGGTTGGGGGCAAAGTATGGAAACACATTAGAAAAAGGGTTTTTCCCCTTCCCCCTTTTTTTTTAAAAAACACCTCATAACTTTTTAAATAGGGGGCCAAAAGAGGGAAAAGAAACAAAACCCACACCAAAACCCTTCAAAAAAAATAAAATTGATCCTTTTTAAAAAATTTTTTAGCCATTTGAGATCTCTAAAAGGGTTTATGAAAGGGAATTAAGAGAGAAATGAACCCTTGGGGGTTTTTTTTTAAAATCGTATGAAATGGGGGTTTATACAAGTTTACTCCCTTAGAGGGAATTTGGAAAGGAAAACTACATTCCCAAACTTGAACGAAAAAGACATATCTAGTTTGGGTAGAAAAACCCTTCACCCCTCAATGGTAGCTGCCCAAAAATTGTTTTGGTAAATTTTAAATGTTTCTTTTTTTTAACCCAAAATTTAACTAAAAAGAAAAACAAACCCCAAAAAATTTTGCAATTTGGGTTTTTTTCTCAATTATTTTGCACGGGGAAATTTCAAATTTTTAAAATTTAAAATTTTTGAAAATTTGGGAGTGCCAAAAAAGGGTTTTTAAAAAGAGTCCCAATGGGTTCTTTTTTTTACCCACATTTAAAAAAACCCAAAATTTTTTGGTAGTTTCAGTTTGATTTTTTTATTAGTAAACTCCAAAAAAGGGTTAAATAATTTCATGCTAGGGTATTTGGGTTTTTTTAAAAATTTAAAGAAATTTAGTTTTTTTGGAAAAATTTTTTTTTTCCCAACAAAATAATGTACAAAGTAAGGGGGTTTTTTCAAAAAAATTTTGTTGGTTTTTCCAAAAAAACATATTAAAATTTTATATTCAAAAAAGTTTTACAAAAAACAAAAATGATTAATTTTTCAATTTTTAAGTTAATAAATTTTTTATTTAAAAGTCAAAATTTTATGCAAATATAGTCTTGATTTTAAGGTTTTTTTAAAAGAAATTTTTAAAATTTAAGTAAAATAAAGGTAAAAGTTAATTGGGGGTTAATAGGACCCAAAGCTATCATAGGGGTAAAATACATTTTAAAAAATTTTTTAAAAATTTTGTGTAAGTTAAATTTTTGGTGCAAAGAAAGGAAAATATAAAGTGATAGTAAGATAAAAAAATTTAATAAAAAAGGAGGGGGTTTGGAGGAAGCTTAAATAAAAAAATTACAGAAAAAAACACCCCAGAATTTCCCTTTGGGAAGGTAAAAAATTGGGTATGAAATATTATATCACCCAAAAGGGTAAAAGGAAATTGGTTTTAGAAAGTCCCCTTTTTTAAAAAAACCCTAAAAAGGATTTTACTAGAGTCAGACTTAGGTTAGTTTTTTCCCGGGAATAGCTAACAAAGGGTTAACTGGGTTTTAGAATCCTTGGTCAAAATTTACATTTTTTAAAACAATATTTTAAAAAAGGGGGTTAAAAAAAACTTCCCTAAAGTCAAATGAAGAACATGCTTAAATTTCAAAAACAAATTTTTTCCTATTTTTTTTGGGTAAAAACTAAAGAGGTTAATTTTAAATATTTAGGATAAAAATGGGAAAGACAAAAGCAACACGAAGATAAAAATAATCAATACTCAAGAAAGGGGGTTTCAATGTTTTCTAAATTTTTTTGGAGAAAATTAAATTTTTAAAATTTACTTAGAGGACTTTTTTTTTGTTTTAAAAACTTATATTTTTAATTTTTTATGCATGGCTTGAAATTCCCCCTTATACTATTAGGGGAGCTAAGTTTTCAGGTGGGGGTTGTTTCATGTATATCGTTTTTTTTGGGAAATTTTTTTTAATTATTTGGGTCAACTCAAAAATAAACAAAATTTAAAATTTATAAATTTCAAAACCTGATATGTATCGTAACCCATTAGGGAACAATGGGGGTTTTTTCGAGCTAAATACAATCTTTTGGGCTAAGGATAACTTAATGGCCCTTTTCCCCCCAAACCCTTATTTTGAACTAAGTGACAAAAAAAAAGGGTTTACCCCCATGAGGGGGACAATGATTAAAAGAAATTTTTGGGTGAAAGAAATTTTTCCTCTTTTGCATAATTTTGAAGTTTAGCTTCAATTTTTTTGAGTACATGATTTTTAACTCCCCCCCGGGTTTAGAGGGGGTTTCCCAATTTTTTCTTTTAATTTTTAAAAAGTTTGGGATAACATTATATGATGGAATTTGCTTATAAAAATGTATTGCATCAAAACTAATTTGGGTTTAAAAAACCCCTGATTTTTTTGAGCTGAATTTTATATTTTTTGTCTCCATCCTCCTTACGGAGCAAGTTTTTGGGCTCTTTCTCCTAAAATTTGGGCTTTGTGGGTTTTAAAAAGTAGATTTATAAGCACATCATCAAATTCAAAAGGGTTTTAAAAAAATGGGGTCAAAGAAAAGTTTAAAAAAATTTTTTGGGGGTTCTCTTTTTTTGTAAATTTTAGAAATTTTTTTTAGAAAAACAAAACAGGGTTTTTCCTCAGGTACCTTTTCTAGTCTTCCTTGCTAATTTTTTTGGATTATCATAAATTTAAAGGGAAAATTTTAAAAATTTCCCCCCTTTTAGGACGATTATTTTTTTCATGAAAAATAAAATAATGTAAAAACTTGTCAATTTTGAAACATTTGCTACATACCATGTAAAAACTCGACTTTTTTTTAAAAATTTAGCTACTTTTTCATTTTTTAAAAAAGCCCATTTTTAAAGGAGTAAAAACCCCCAAGTATAAAAAAAACCCGATACTAAATTGGATGCTTCAAAGGAGTTGATTAGGGGTTTTGGGCCCTTTTGTGAATTAGGTCTATGTAGCCCTTTTTAGGTTTTGTTTTCATCTAAGAGGGGGTCCCAAAGGAGGCCCCATTAAAGACCCCTTTCCCCTTCAAGATGTGAAAAGCTCTCACTTGGTATTAAAGCAAATTTTTTTAAGAACTCACTTTAAAGGGGTTAATTTCCCTAAGAATTTGCTTTTAAAACATTGAAAAAAAATCAAATAAAAAATCATAAGGGAAACACTAAGAAATTTTGGGGATAATAAGTAGTTTAAAAAATTTTTAAAACTAAAAAGGTTTTTAATTTTTCTACATATTTTTTTTAAAATTTTAAGGGGAAGATATGACATTAAAACGATAGTTTTTTTTTCTAGTAAGCTTTTAAAAGTTTGGGGGGGGAAGGGAAAGTAAACCATATTAAAACTTTAAATTTGATTTTTAAATTTGAATGGGAAAAAACCACCTATGAATTGGGGGAAAGTGATGTCTAAGGTTTTTGTTGGAGTTGATTGGTTAAAAAAATGAGGGAAAGGAAAAGGGGAAAGGTTTTTGTAACTAAGCGAAAAAGGTAAAAATTAAAGTAAACCAAAGGGTAAAAGTAAAATGGGATTCATGGGAATGGCCCCTTAAAAAAATTGGGGCTTTAAAAAAAAATGCAAATTTTTTCTAGGGTGTAAATTTTGGAAAACTTAAAAAACACTAGGGTTTTTCCATAAAACAATGGAAAACCCAAAAGGTTTCCTTTCCCAAAATTTTTAAAAAAAACGAATGGGGGGAAAGGGGGGACAAATGTAAATAGCAAATTTCAATTTAAAACTCTTAGAGTTTATAACTCACCAACGAATACAATATGAACCCCAAAATTTTTGCCCTTTAGGTTTCGCACAAGGCTAATGTTTAAGGTTCCCCCCACTACTTAAACTTTAGCCCCAAATCGACAAAATTAAATAAAAGTACAAAAAAGATTGTAAAATTTTGGGGAGGAAATCTTTTCAAGAACAAGTAAATTTTAAAGGAATGTAAGATATTTTTAAAAATATAGAAAAAAGGGACATTTAAATAAGTCCCCCAAAAATAACATAAAAAATTTAAAGGGAAAAATTTCAAAAAGAATAAAAGGAAAGGGGGGGGGCTAACTATAAAACATAAAAGGGGAAATAGGAAAAAAGAAGAAAAAAAAAATAATATACCATGTCAAAAAAGGATGGGCAGGTGAAGGGTTGTTAAAAAAGGTCCCAAAATTAAGGGAAACTTTAGGCACAGCCACTAAAATTGGGTCCCTTTATGTAATGTTGTGGGTGGGTAGTATTAAAGGAGGTTTTTCCCAATGAATAAGAGATGCCCCCTATGTAGTTTGGTGGAAAGAGAAGGATCCAAAGGGACAGGGGCCCTTTGGGCCCTTGCACTCAACAATCGGGTTTTTTCAAAATGAGGGTCCCGGTGGGGTTTTAAATAAGGGGTTTTATGTGTATGGACCCCCAAAAATCAGCACTCCAAAAGGGCAGCTTCGGCAAATAAAGGGGTTTACAATGGGATAAAAGGGTTTTGAATAAGCAAGGTAAAATTTAAGCTGAGTCCCTTTTGGAATTCGCCCACTGTTCTTTTAAAAGTAAATATTTTCTCATCTTCGACAGGCTGATGAGAGAGAATCCTTTTGGCGGAGACTGAATGCCTTTGATGTTTGCATAAGTTTAAAAGGGGCCAAAATTTTTATTTGTCCATTAAAAAATGGTTTAAGGGGTAATTTTTAGTAAACAAAAGCTTGAGATTGATGGGAAAATATCCCAAAGGTAAATTTAAATTTTATAATCTATGAGATTTTTTTAGAAGTTTTTAAATTTTGGAAAAGTTTGGGAAGCCCTTATGGTAAATTTAAAAAGGGGGATCTCCAAGAAGACCTTGAAATGATTTAGGTTTTCTGATAACGGTTGCCATCGGGTGAATAGATTTAAACCTAATATCATGAAACCAAAGGGGTAAGTTTGAATCAAAAGAAAATGGTTTAAAGAGTGATGAAGTTGAAGGTTTAAGCAAAGGGTTTTTAGCCAAACCCCGGAGGATAAAGATGCCCCAACCCCCTCACACGAGCTTTTAATTTTAAAAACTTGAAAAATTATTTACAAGTTTTGGTCGAAGGGGACTCGTTAAATTATTTAAAGTTTTACGAATGGGTCAAAAAAAGAGTAGACGAAGGGAAACAAAGGGGCCCCTTAGCTCACATAAAAGGGGGTATTTAATATCAATATCAAATTTAACCCATTTACTATTACAAATTACAAGTACTTATATGAACCAATTAAGGAAAGTCCAAATTTTATAAATTAAAAAAAAAAGAACCTATTAAAAGGAAAAAGGGATAATTTTATAAAAAAAAGTTTGGAAAACAGATAAAAAAGAGGGAAAATTCAGTTTTTAAAAAAAGGCAATTTGGGCATTGAAAAATATGTGTGGGGTGAACGTCCATTTAAAAGGGGGTCCCAATGATGCAATTTTTTTGAATAAAGTAAGTTCTGAACAGGTCAAATTTAAGGGTTGGGAGCTCGGGAACTTGGAAATTTTCATATGTTTTTTTTGGGTTTAGAAAAGACGGTTTTTCAAGAGGGGTCTAGATCAAGTCCAAACCTTAAACGGGCCCGCTTTGGATCTGGTCAATTTGACCTTTTTCGTGTGTCCCCGGTTTTTTTAAAAGTTGGGGGGTTTTGTGCCTTTAAACTTAATTGGGGTGTAATTGGGAGTAAGGGTCAACTTGGCAAAACCCATTTATCAAACCCTTTGCAATCCCTTAGATGAGGAAAAAGTAAAGTAACTTGGGCAAGAAATGGAGAATGCTTTTTCTTTAGAGTTTCCCCCCCCTTTTTGAAACAATTCCACGAACCATATGACAAGTCCCCAAGCCAAGAGTGCTTTATTTTGTTTTTTAATTAGTTGTGATTGGGTTTGGGGGTGTAGATTTTTGGGGTAAGCCCTTTGGGGGAATTTTTTGGGCATGGTTTTTTTCTTAGAAGGTTTAAATTTTAAAGAAAATAAAATGAAAAAGTTGGGTAAAAAAGTTGAGGAAAAAATTAAAAAAGTAACCTTTAAGTGATGGTTTTTTAAAAATCACGATTGATGGGAAATAAAGTATATGGTGACTGAAATGCTTTGATTTAAATGAATGTAAGGATACTAAAATAAAAAGGGTTTCCTTTTTTTAAAGGGGAAAGATCCTTGTTTAGCTTTCCCCAAATTAAAAACACAATATTTTCAGTTTTTTGGGTTAAGGGGTTTTTTAGCAAAAATATATGACTTTTTTTAAGCCCAACATGAACAAAAAACACTAAATCTAAAGGGTTTTTTTGGATATGTAGTAAACTTTTTTATGAAAATTTCTTTTGGGGTTTTTTATCATTTTCCCAAAAAATAAATAATTTTAAAAAAAAGGGGCCCAGAAAAAAATTTAAAAAGGAAATTTACACTTTTAAAGTAATTATCTTGGGGGAAGACTATGAACGGGAATATAATTTTCCAAAAAAAAGGGGGTTTAAAACATAAACATGGTTAAATTTAGACTTTTCTAGAATTTAAGGTTTAAAAGTGGAGTTTTTAAGTTTTTTTAAAGGGTTTTTTTGGTTTTTTATAAAATCTTAAAAGGGGGGGGGGGTTTTTGATTATGTTTAGGGAAACTTAAAAAAATATTATATATAAAACCAAAATGCATACATAATCAACAAAATATATAAAATATATAATAATAAATGGGATTACCTTTTAAAAAATTCCCATACCAAAAACATATTAGAGTAGGTTAATTTAAAAAAAAAGCTTTTTAATGTAAAAAAGCACCAAAAGGGGTTGATAACCCAAATAGTTGGTTAAGTTTTAAATGAAAATGGTTACAAAAAAATGAAACCCAAAATTTAATAGTCGAAATAAAAATGTAGTTGAGTAGAGAAAATTTTTAAATTCAATAAACATAATAAAAGGAGAAATGGGGATGCGAAATTAGGGAACCAAAATACTTTTTTAAGGGAAATGGGTTTGGGAAAGTTGTCCAATTTTATGGGGAAATTTGAAGATAAAAAGGGGTAGGGTTTTTGTTTGAAGGTAAGACATAACTTGTTCATAAAAAATCAAGAAGAAAAAACCCAAATGAACACTTACTATTTTAATAATAAAGAAATAGGTAATGAAGAAGAAGGGATATGAAGTTATATAAAAATTTCCCAAAAACTTTTGATGGGATATTACCCGATAAAAGATTTTGGGAAACTTAAAAAGGAAAATTTAAGGTTTTAAAAAGGGGAATTTTAATTGGATTTTAAAAAGGAAATAGCAATTTCCCTTTTTATTCTAGTGTTGTATAGCCCAGTTATGAAGTGGGTGTATTTGTGTTTCCAAAAATTGAAGTAAAAATTATGGGGGTTTTAAAACAATAAAACTTAGTAGTTTGTGATGCATCTAAAAATTGGGGAAACCCTTTTTACTTCTAGTAATAAATTTTTATCTCTTGAGTTACTTTGAAGATTTTATGGTGTAAATTTTTAAATCTTAGCACAAAATAAAACAATATGAATAAATTCGTCCCAAATTAATTGTGCAAAGTTATAAAGAAAAATCTAGGAATTAAGAATGACACTTTAAAAAAAAGCAGCCCCAAAAATTTTCATTCCCCTTTTTGGGTACAAATATTCAACTTTTGAATCTAAATTAAAATTTTGAAAAAAATAAATTTTGGGGGCCTTTTAAATCATGTAATAAGCATAATCAAAGCAAAAACTTTCCAAATAAAAAAAACAGGGGAAATTTGGGATTGTGTTTTGGGTAGGGATAACCCTTTTTAAAAATCACATAATAAAACGGATATGAGTTAATTGGTGATAAGTTTTACATTATAATTTTTTTCGTAGGATGATAGATTATTTTTCTCTTTACTATGTAATTTTCATGAGTAGAAATTACTAACCATGTAATGAGTTAAAAATTTAAAAATTAAATGCTATATAGGAAGTGAATAGTGTGTCATGCTAGTATAGAATGAATATGTGTATCATATATAGGGCACACAATATTCACTCCATACTACACTAAATTAAATTTTTTTTAACTCCAAATTTCATTAAAATATTATATAAAATTTTTATCGTACACATACTTGGGGAAAAACCTAGAACTAAAATTTAAAAATTTATCATGCCCTTTCTTTGAAGAAATTTGACTAAGAAAAAAATCTTACTATAACCTAAACCCAATACCTTAAGTTTAATAAAATCCCACCCCTTTTTATTTGTGGCCCCCCCTTTCTTTGTAGTTTGACCTTTCCCCCATATTTTTGCCAATGAAATAAAGGGATAAAATTTTTAATAAATCTACTATTTGAATATCCCCCTTAAATCTTGCTAATCAGATATGAGCCCTTTTCTCTTTAACATAAATGTGGGTTTTTTGGGCCCAAAATTTAATTTAGTAATTACCTTAAACTTCCCTCCATCTAATTTCTTTTATTATTTTAAGAGATAAAATGAAAAATAATGTATTTGGGCTAAATTTTTTCCCATATATTCCCTTTTTTGGGAGTTTGAAAATTTTTTTTGCAAAATAATTAAAAAGACTAAAAAAAATTTTTAATCCCTAAATCCCTAATGGGTATTTTGCCTAAAATCTCCCTGGAATGATTAGACATAAAAACTCAAATAATTTTAAATATGGATTTTGGGCCCCCCTTAAATTAAATAATTAAACCAAATTTAAAATAAAGTAAAGTTTTTTTTTAGGCATTTAAACCAAAAAAAGATGGGGTTTAAACCTTTTACTTAAAACTTTCACACTTCTTTTTAGTGATCCTTTTTTACCATACCTTTTTACTTAATTTTTTATAAAATGGTTAACCCATCTTTTTAGCCAAAACTTTTACCAAACCTTTTTTGGGTAAAAAATTACAATTTTAAACTTTTACATCTTCTTGGCTTAAAGGGCAGAGATACCCGAAACCCTTTTAAAGAAATTTTTTTCTGTGTCTCTTTAAATTTCTATTATATAAAAAAGCTTTTATTAAGCTTCTACTAGCTTTCCAAAGTCAAATTTACTTTCATAGCTACCCTTTAACCAAAACCCTTTTATTGCCTTTGATTCCTTAATAAAATTCCCCTAAAAATTCTAACCTTTTTACAAAATGTTTTTTATGGGCCCATTATTTTCTTTAATTTTCCCTTGGGAAATTTAAACCCCCCCAAATCCCCTACAAAAAAACAAACAATTTTTTTAAAAATTTTTCCCTTTTCACCCTTTAAAACATTTTAGAAAAATTTTTTAAACCCTTTTTTTTTCATCAACCCAAATAAAGAGAAAAATTTTTAAAATTAAAAATCATAAACTTTTTCAATGCCTGAACAAAATTCATTTAAAATTTTTTAGGGTTAATTAAGAATTTTTTAAAAACCTTTTAAACATATATGAATATGACTCTTATACTAAAACCCTTTGAAAAGGGGGTTTTAGGTTTTTCAACTCTTCAAAAAAAAAACATTCTATAAAATTCTATTTTCAAATGCAAAAAGGCTTAAAATACTTTAAAAAAAATTTGGGAAAATTTTAAAAACCCTTAGACCAAAAAGGGTTTCAGCACTTGAAAAAAAATCCAAACATTTGTTACTTTCAAAATTTTTTTTTTACTTTTTTACAAGATGGTCCAAACATTTTTTAGAAGGTCTAGACCTTTTCCCATAAGCCCTACAATTCTCCCCTTTTTTTCGCCAATTTTTAACATAGGTAAACATTCTACTTAATCATTGAGCTTTTTTAAAAATTTAAATTTTTTTTTTTAAAACATATAAAATGACAATTTTTTTCAACATTCATCCCAAATTTGATTTCTAATGAATTAAAAATTTTAAAATTTTAAAACACTTGAATGAATTAGCTTTAAAAAACAATATGTAAATTTAAAAAAATTTCCCCTTTGGGGCAAAAAATTCAAAGTTACAACAGGGGGATAAGTTTCCAACGCCTTAAACCTCCAAAGCTTATTTGCCTGAATTTTTTTTTTTCCCTTTTTTTTTTTTTAAAACTTGTTAATATTAAACCTTAAAAAACCCAAGAAAAAACTTTTTTCTTTTTAAAATTTTTAAAATTTTTATAGTTTTTCCAAACCCAAATAGATTGAGAAAAAGGTAAGGGTTAGAACCCAAATTTATAGATTGGTTTTTAAAACCCAGCCATTGGACTAAGGAAAACCAATTTTGAAAATGGTTTTTTAAAAACTGATATTTTGAAAATTTTGGGGGCTTTAAAATAAAAATCCTTAATAAGGGACTGTATTAACATTTTTTAATTTTAAATTTAAATTTTTTTAAAATTTCCCCTTTATTTCAAAAAATAATCTAATGTAAAATGGAAAAATAAAAAAAAAGATTGTTTAAATTTTAAAATTTTCGTAGAAAAAAAAGGGGGAAAAAATAAATTAAAATTTAAAACTTTTAAATTCATTTTTAAAAAAACTTTAGTGGTTGGATTAAAAATTTTTTAAACTTAAAAAAAGGGTTTTAATTTTGAAACGTTTCCACTATTTTTTTTTTTTTCATTAAAAAAAAATTAAAAACCAAAATAAACTAATTTAAGTCTTTTAAAAAAGAAATTTATTAATTTTTTTTTTTTTTTTTCTTTTTTTTCAATGATACAACCTTTCAAAAAGGGGCCCTTTATTTTTTTAAAAATCTTAAATTTTCCCCTTTTTGTTTCTATGAAAAAAAAAAAAAAAAGGAATTTAAAAAAAACAAAATAAAAATTCTTTTAATAGAAAAAAGTTTTACAGGGAAAAGAATTTATAAAACTTTTTTTCTTTTTTAAATTTTCCTTTTATTTTTTTGTTATATAAGTAAACAAGTTAAAAAAAAATACGGTAAAGTAAAAAGAAATAAAATAAAAAATAAAAGAGGAGAAGCAAAAAGGGGAAATTAGCTTTTGGGGTTCAACATGATTATGGTTTTTGGTGGGATGTGGAAAATTTAAGTCAAGGGGAATAGGGTCAGTATGGAGCCAATTAGGTATTTTGGCGCAAGGAAAAGGAATTAAAACAAAGGAGGATATCTTTCAAAATGGGAGTTTTTTAGAGGGGAATTTTTTAAAAACGGGAAAGGGAGAAAATTTTTTGACACTTTTTTTCGATGAAGGGAAATGTAATGGTTAAGGGGGAAAGAAAAGAAAAAATTTTTGCACAGTTTACTAATATCTTTTTGATAGGAAAAAAGATTTAAAAAATTTTTGGGGTTTACAGGGGCCAAGTCCCAAACCCTTGGGTGTTAGTTTTTCACCCAAAGATGATGATTTTAAAGGTTTGTGGTTGAGTGTTAGCTACTTAGGGTTTTTTTTGATTAGGGGTGTAGGAAAGCCCTTTTTAAATAAATAGGGAATGGTTTTGGAGCTTACTTAATTGGAAAACCCCAATTTAGCTTTAGTTTAGATAAAAAACAATTAAAAATCCTTTGAAAAGGGAGGGGAGAAGGGGAGTTTTTATAGTAGAAAGAGAAAAACCCCAAAAAGATGAGTAAAAGGGGGAAGAACAAAGTTTCCCCTTAATCCAAAAAGGCTATGGGGGTCTAATTTATAATGAAAAAGAACTTGAAAACAAAACTTTTGGGGGTCACGATGAAGAAACAGATCATGAATTGGGACTATTAAAATGAAACTTCAATTTTTTTTAAAGTTAGATTGAATTTTGAGTTAATTTTTGTGAAACTTTAAAATTGATATTCCCCCCCCTTCACAATTTTTTAAGGGGAAAATTCAAATTCCCCTTTCCTTAAAGCATAGATTGGGTATAAATTTTTCAATATTTTCCCCGCCAATTTTAAACCCTTTGAAACATGTACGGCTTTAAACAAATATCCTAAGTATCCTATGTTTCCACCATTTAATTTTTATAAATCATGGAGAAAAAAACTACCAAAAAGGATTGAGGAAAGGCTTTTTCTAAAAAAGGTGTTTATAAATAAAGTGGGAGAAAATATAGGGAAAACAAGGGAAAGGGAAAAAATTTTTGGGGATAGGCCAAAGCATGGCCCCGCTTTAGAAAAAAAAATTTAAAAAGGGTAAAATTTAAATACCTAAGAGTGAATTTAAAAATCAGGAAAACCCCTTTAATTTTTATGCATGTACATAGCTAAATTTGGCCGGCCTTTTAAACTCAACAACTAATGCAAAAATAAAATTTTTTTTTTAAAAAAACAATTTATTTGAATTGGCCCCTTAAAAAAATAGGCCAATTAAGCCCCAATTAATCCCAATTTTCAATAAATTAAAAATGCAAAGCTTTTTATAACAATTTTAGTACACCTATAAACAAAAAAAAAGAAATTTTTAAAAATTTAACCCAATTTAAAAAGTTTTTTGTGAAACCCCAATTTGATAAACATACAATTTTAAATTTAAGAATTTCTTTTTTTTGGGAAATTTAAACCAAATTTAAAAACCCAAATTTAAGCTACAAAAAACTTTTAATTTTAAATTTTTGTTTTTTAAACTAAAAAATATTTAACCCCTAACCAAAGGTTCGAACATTAAATTTTTCAAAAAAAAAATTTTAAAATTTCAAAAAAAAACTTAGGAGCAAACAAAAAACCCCATATATGTATTTTTAAATTTTTTTCAACCCCCAAAAATGAAACAAAATCTCTCTAAAATGATTCAAAGACCCCAAAATTATCTAAGGGTTCCCCACTTTTCCCCAAAATTTTTTATAATTTTTTAATTTTTTAATTTTTTTTTTAAAAAATTTTTATTTTTTTTATTATAAACCCTTTTCTTTTTTTTTTGAAATTTTTTTTAAAGTTTTTTGGGAGGGGAAAAAATTGGTTTTTTCATAGCTGCTCCCTTTTTTTTTGGGGGAAAATTTAGAAAAATTTACAAAAAAACTTAAAATCTATTCTTTCCCTTGAAAAGAAAGAAATTTAATCCGGTTTTTTAGCTTTGCTATCCTAAGCCCTTTTCTCATCTTACTGGGTTTTGTGAAGGTTGGGAAAAAGGGACTTAAAAAGTGAGCCTTTTTAAACCCAAGGCCCCAAAATTAAAAAGCAATGACTTAGCAGCTTAGCGGCCTCTAATCTCCAATTAAAAACAAATAAATTTTAAAAAAAAACAAACAAAATTGGGCTTGAACAACCTAAAATAAAATAGGCCAATTTAAAGGGCCCCAAATTTGGGCCCCAATTTTTTCAAAAAATTGAAATTCAAACCTTTTTAAAAAAGAATTTTTAGTATGCATATAAACAAAAATGATTTTTAAATTTGGAAACCCTTCTAACAGGTTTTGTGAGCTTTAATTCAAGGATCAAAATTTAATTCAAGAATTTTTTTCTTTCATAAACCCAAAAAATTTTTAAATTTTAAATAAGGGCCCCCTTTGAAAACCATGGGAAAAAGGCCCCAAAAAAAATTTCATTTTTTTTAACCAAAAAAAAAATTTAACACCAACAATAGAAGAACAAATTTAAAACTTTGAAAAAGATTAAAAATTTTTTTAAATATTTTTTGGTTGGGGGGTTTAAAAACAAAATGTTACTTTGATTAAAACTAACCCTAAAAATGAAATAAAACCCCCTTTTTTGCAACTCCCAAAACCCAAAATTGACATGCCGGGTCCCACTTTCCTAATTTTCCCCTTTTATCGTTTTTTAAATTTTTTAAATTTTTTTTTTGAAATGTCTATTTCCCCATTGGGGTCCTTTTTTTTTTTGGAAAAATTTCAATAAATTTTAGGAAGGGCAAAAAGGGATGTTTAGAGCTAAATTTATTTATAGT
>JAMXBC010000488.1:0-20768 GCA_024138005.1 Lumnitzera racemosa | reverse complement strand
TTAGAGATGTAAAATTTTTACATTTTTTCCCCTTAAATTAGCAGGGTTTAAGCAAAAAAACTTTCTTTTACATGAAAAATTTAAATTTTAATATTTCTTGATTTTCCTTAAAAGTGTCCAAAAGGGTCATGGGAAATATAAATTTTGTTGTTTAAAATTTGAAAAATAAATTTTTTTTCCCTTTAATTTATATTTTTGTATTTTTTGGGTTTAAAAAAATTTCCCAATAAATTTTTAAAACCATGTATATAGAAAAAAAATGGTACATGTAATTTAAATAGACAAAATTTGGGGGTCATACAGAAAAATTTTTTTTGGACATGAAACAACTTTTTTTAAATTTTTTAAATTACTTTTTTTGATTTAAAAATTCAATAAATTGAGAAATTTTTTTGGACTATATAAAATTTTTAAAAATTTCTTCAAAAAAAAATTTAAACATTTAAAAGTACATAAAAAATAATTGGGAAAAAAATTTTCTCCCCAATTTTAAAAAGAAAAATTAGGGTGAAAATTGGACCAATCATTCTTTGGAAACTAAAGTGGTCCTTAACCAGAAAAGGTTTATTGGTTCAGCTGGGTTTGGTGATAGCTTTGCCAATAGCTAGTTGGACTTGTTGCTAGGTTATGGGTTTAGGGGGCAAAAACTCTTTAAATTTAGTGGTTTTCCCCTATTTTTCTTAATTTTTGTTTTTTTTTGCTTTAAAAAAATTTCCCTTTTATGGGGTTTTTTGCTATCTAAAGTTATTATGAGGTCCTAA
Organism: Lumnitzera racemosa; assembly: GCA_024138005.1. Classification (NCBI taxonomy): domain Eukaryota; kingdom Viridiplantae; phylum Streptophyta; class Magnoliopsida; order Myrtales; family Combretaceae; genus Lumnitzera; species Lumnitzera racemosa. The sequence continues at coordinate 20,007 of JAMXBC010000488.1, read as the reverse complement.
GGGGTTTTATTTGCGGGATAAGTTGATACAATTTTTTGAAGATTAAGTTTAGTAATTTGTTTTTTTTATTTCACTTAAAAGTTTTGCCTTTTTGTGTCCATTCAAGGTGGGAATTTTTTAATCCTTTGATTTGTAGGGTGCCGCCAAAATTGGATTTTGGGGTAATTTGAATGGTTTTTGTTATTTAAATTTTGGATTAAATTTGTATTTAAGGGGTTTTAATTTTTTCCAAAAATTAAGGGTTTCGTTAATATTTGTGTTTTAAATTCTTTTATAAATTTGGGGATTTTGGAGACCCAAATTTTATTAATTAAAATTTTGGGTTTTTTTATGTTAATTTAATTTTAAGTTAATTTTTTTTTAATTTTTTGAATTTAACCCTTTAAATTAAAACTTTTTTTAAAGGGGTTTTAAATTAAATTTTTCGGGTTTGTTTAAATTTTATTTTACTGGGTATATTAAGTTTTTTTAATATTTTTTGCCAATTATTTATTTTTAGCTTAAAATAATTTATCTTTAGTGATTCCCTTGTTCTTAGAGTTGAAATTTTGGGGTTTTTGCAAATTTTTTTAGTATATTGGTAAAATTTTATTTTTATGTCTAATTTAAGGTTACATTTAAAAATTTTTTTTAAAAACTAAGGGTTAAAAAGGTCATTTTTACTAACTTTTTTTGCCCCCTCTTTTAAAAATTTTAACTCAATCGAAGGGAACTTTTCTAAAAACCTAAAAATTTAGATGCAAAATTTTCCCAAATGTTTTTTTTGAGGCCACCCTAAAAAAATTGGAATTGCAAGTATAAAAAAAATTTTATTTGTATGAAAAGAAAACATGCCCAAAAGAAAAATTAGAAAAAAGCTTGAAAGTTTATAAAATTGTATGCAAATTAGTAGTTTGAAAACTAGGGGGGCCCTTTAAAGGAAATTTCCTGGGTTAGTTTTCTTAAAAGCTTTTAAATAAATTTGATACGGAAAGGTTTTTTAGCTAATTTTCTTGCCCTCACTTTGGGCCTCGCTCTCTAGTCTTTTGGGAAAATTGGGTGATGTGCTTGAAAATCTACTTTGAAATGTAAAAAAAAAACTATAGAAAATGAGTGAAAAATTTGTTTAAAAATTTTTGGATAGAGAGGGGAAGTATGTATTTTACATAAAAAAAAACCCAAAGGGTTTTTTAAATCAAGTTAGGTAAAATACAATAAAATGTCCCAATAAGTGCCATTATATAAGGTTTTTCTTTAAATTTATCAAAATTAAAAAAAATCGCCCCCTACTTTTTTGATGTCTTACACATAAATTAAAACTAAATCGAAGCTTGTGCAATGGTAAAACCTTTCCCCTAAAAAACCCCTTCAAACTATGTTTCCCAACCTTACGTAACCTCCTCTTTTATCACTTGGGTTTGAAAAAGGATAGGGAAAGTAAAAATTTTTAGTATCATTATTGAAGGGTTGCTTTTAGTTTAAAAGTTTTTTTTCTTTTTCTTTATTTGGTTGCAATGCTTGTAAATTTAAAGAAGTTGGGGGGTTTTATTTAAAAGTTAATTTTTTTTTGGGGGGTGTTTAAATTCAATTTTAAAAAATTTCAAATTTTAAAGTTTTTAATCAAAAAGCAGAAATTTACTTGGGAGCAAACTCTCATAACATAGAATAATTTTCAAACATTGACGTTGCACGTGCTTAGTTAAAATTTTATTTTAAAAACAATAATACATGTAAGGCCTCTAAATATTTTGAAATTTTTCTTTGAAATGCAGTGAAGCTTTTAAACTTAAATTACCTTGACACATGATCCCCAAAAAATCTTACGGGGTTTGGGCTCGTCCATTTTAAATTTTATCCCCAAAAATTCAAATTTTAAATACTTTTGTTTTTTTTAAAGGCCCAAAGTAGATGGTTTTAAATTTTTAATTTAAATATGGTTATGACTTGACTTAAAACTCTAAAAGGTTATTTGTTAATTTTTTTCTTACCTTTTAAAATCTCTTAAAAAAGACTATGAAAGGGTTTTTATAAAATAAAGTTTTAGTCCCTGAACTCTTTGACAAATGTTTAAGTTGATAAATTTTTTAAAATTTTTATTTTTTTAAAATTTTTCTTCAAAAAAATCAATTTGTAAAACCCCACTTGTTTTAAAATTAATCAATTTACTAAGGGCCTTTAGAAAACTAAAAACTTTTTAAAAAAATTTTCGTAAACTTCACCGATTGGAGTCGAGAAATGATTTAGGTCAAAAACCAAAAAGGTTATTTGTTTTTTCTTAAAAAATTTTTGCAAAAAAGGAAAAAAAAAACCGATTTTTTAAGAAGTTATTTTTTTTTGCCCAAAAAAAAAGATCCCAAGATCAAGTTTAGGGTTAAATTCTTAAAACCCTTATGGGGGCTTTAAACTTTTCTAATTTAGTTTTTATCCCTTTTCAATACCCCCTTTAAAAAATGACACCCAAAAAGATTGGGGGTTTTTTTTTTTTAAATTTTTCTAAATTGAGTAAATTTTTGTTAAAAGCAGGAAAAAAAATAAAAATTTTTCATTTTCAGTCCCTCGGAGGTGCCCATAAAATTTGTTATTTAAGATCGACATAAGTTGTTCTTTTCCCCAAAAATTAATGTGTTGTTTTTTTTTTTTAATTTTTTAAAATTTTTGGTTTACGTTTTTTTTTGGGTTTAATTTTATTTTGGGAAAAACTAAAAGGGGCATAAATTAGGGTTTTATTTTTTGAAAATTCTAAAAAATTTCTTAAATTTTTGGGAAAAGGGGCCATTTGATTTTGGGTTTATAAAAAAGCAATTTTTAAGGGATGAAATTCCCTTTTTTTTTCTTTTTTTTATTTTTCTATTATTATTTTTTAGTTTTTTTTTTCTTTTTTTTTCTTATAATAAAAAATTTAAAAAAAGAAATTTAAAATAAGCCTCTTCTTTTTTTTTTCTCTTTATTTTTTTCGCTTCTCTTTTTTTCTTTTTTTTTCCCTTTCTTTCTTTTTTTTTTTTTTTTTCCGACAATAACAATGTAAAAATTTAAATAAATAAAAATAAGCAAAATAAAAATAAAAAAACAAAGGGGAAGTGAGGTTGATTAAGGGCTTTAGGCACAGGGGTTTGGGGGGCTTAGAACACCCAATTTTAGGTCGGATCTAGTTTGGGCCCGGAATGAAAAGGGTTGGATCTTAGAGAAAAAGTTAAAAACATTAGTGGGCAACAGAGGGTATTTAAAGAGCACTTTTGGGCCCCAAAAAAAGTGGGCGGGGAAAGTTTTTTGTAAGTTTTAGATTGGGGTTTTTTAAGGGGGTTTGGGGGGGAGTTCGAGCATTTGGAGGTCTTTTGGCAGTAGTTACAAGGGGGAAGGTAGTGATGGATTGGGTTAGCACGATGGTAGTTTTGGGGGTTTCTAAAAAATTTTTTTAGGCTTTGGGTTTTGGGGGTGGTGGTGGGGGGTTGTGATGGAAATGTTTTGACCTGAAGCAATGCTTAAAAGGGGGATGTTTTTTGAGGTAGGCGTCGCGGGTAGGGTTTCATTTTAGGGGGGTGGTTAGGGTTGCTAGGTGTTTTGGCGGCATTTAGTTTGGGGGGGGTTTAAATTTTGGGGGAGGGTGGTGAGTTCATAATGTGGTGTTTTTTTTTTTCAAAAATGACAAGAAAAAGACGACGTAGAGGGGAGAGGGGAGAGAGAGAAGAGCTCAATTGTAGAGAAGGGGGAGAGCTTGCAAATTTAAGAAAAGTTCGGGGAGGGATGGGGTTTCCCTGTAAAGTAAATTCTTCAATTCTCAATCCCTTACAATACCCAATCAAAGTAGTGCCAAAATTAGAAATTTTTTTATTTTTTAGAAATTTAAATTTTAGCTTTTTACTAAGCTTAGATTTTTTGATTTTTAAAGGGAAAAAATTTTTCAAATAGACTTTATTTGTGGGCTTAAAAATGTCGAAAAGGTTTTTTAGGAAGCTTAAAATTTTCATAAAAAATGCTCAAAACAAGCAAGGGAAAGGAAGAAAAAAATTTTGGGGTTTTTTGGTTTTTTTGATTTTTTGAGCTCAACGAATTTTTTTAAATGGTTGAATATGGACCGTTTTTTTGATTTTAATTTTAAAATGTCTATGTTTGGGTTAATATTTTACCATTAATTTTGTGAAATCACGAAGGGAAAATTTTGGGCAAAAAAAAAAGGCCTTGAAGTGAGCTATTTAGCTTGTTCTTGTTTTGGGAAAATAAAAGGAAAAAAACTAGAAAGGGGGAGAAAGAGAAAAAAAAGGTTTTTCCCGATGTGGGGCCAAGTTGCTGTATGGTTTTAAATGGCTTTTATTTCACGTGTCTTAAAAAGATAAAGTGGTTGATGAAAAATAGTAGGGGGGAAACGAACCCTGTCCACTACGTGGTTGGGCTTTTTTCCAAGTATTTTCTATTAGATACGGAACAAAAAGTTTTTGACATTGGCGAGTATGTTTTGAAAAGAAAAGAAAGGGCATTTTTTACCTTTGGGAGATTTGAATCTATGATCCTAAAGGAAAATAAGTGAGTGTAAATTTGAGTGTAGAAAGAGGTTGTTGGGGATACCCTTTTTATAGTGTAATCAAAATTGAACTTTAATTAAAATTTGCCTAGATTGTTTTTAAAATTTGGGGCTAGGCCCAAAATCCCTTTGTTATTTTTTTATTTTAAAATTTAAAAAAAATAAAAAATTTAAAAATTCATTTTATTTAAAACCTTTTTTACCCCAAAGTATTTCTCAAATTTTTATTTTTTTTTTTTTGTCATTTTCCATTTTTTTTTTTGTGTTTTTTAAATTTACTTTTTCGGGGGTTTTGGGGGGGGGGGAGGGGTGGAGAGAGAAAACCCAAAAAAGGAAATGTTTTAATTACCCTCTTTGTGGTGAATTTTGGTAAAACTTTTTGCCCCCCCCCAAAAGACCATTTTTGCTTCAGGGGAAATTGTCTTTAAGAAGCACTACAACAAGTAGTAATTTTAGTTGTCACGAGGGTTTGGTAAATGATGAAAGGTGAAAGAGGGAAGGTCGTTAAGGGGGTGGCCCTGTGAGTTTAGAAAAGGTTTTTTCTTGGGTTGTTTTAAAGATCGGTTTAAAAAATTTGTGTACCTTTTTTAAGTGCAACTTAGGTGGAAGCTCTCTTTAAAATTGCAACCCCCAAAATTGTTTTAAATTTGGGAAAACCTATTCGTCTTTCTGAGCTCACTAACCTAGGCGGAAGGTATTTAAGGACTAATAATCTAAATGGGAATTGATTTAGAAAACTTGATGTATCTTCCGAGCTTACTAACCTAAGTGGAGCATTTTCAAAGACTAGCAACCTTAAATTGGAATCAATTTTGAAACCTAGTCATGCTTTCTAAGCTCACTAACCTAGGTAAGAGCATCTTTTAGGGACTAGAACCTTAAATTGTTTGTTTAAAAAAACCTGGTCGTGTTCTTTGAGCTCACTAACCTAAGCAAGAGCATCACCCAAGACTAGCAACCTAAAATTGAAATCGTTTTGGAAAACCTAGTTACTCCCCCTTTGAGCTACTAATTAGGTGAATAGGTAAAGTACTCCTTGGTTGGCTAATGTGAGTGATTTGGAAGTATCCTGAGGGCTTGCTAAGACCCTAAAGAGAGTTGATAGGGGGAAGCATCTTTTGAGCTTGCTAAGACCCTAAAGAGGGCATTGGTGAGGGGAAGTACCCCTCAGGCTTAATTAAAACTAAAAAGGATAGACCCAAAGGGAAAAATTTCCTATGAGCTTGTAAGGCCCTAAGAGAAACCCATGAAGGGAAGTACCTTAGGGCTCACTAAGACCTTAAAAGAGAGATGATGAGGTGAAACACCCAATAGGCTTGCTTAATACTAAAAAGAGATGGGCAAAAGGAAAAGCACCCTATGACCTCACTAAGGCCAAAAGGAATTGATGAAGTGAAGTGCCCTATGGTCGTTAAGACCCTAAAAGAGAGATTGATGAGGGGAAGCACCCAACGAGGTCACTAAGAACTCGATAGGATGATAAATTGATGGCTAAGATCCCAAGGGAAAGAGTTGGGTAGTGCTTTTAAAAGCTAGCTAGACCTAAAAGATGGAACAAAGGGTAAGTGCCTTATAGGCTAGCTAAGAACCCTTTAAAAAGGGTTAGTACAAAGTCTTATGGAATCAGCCCGAAATCCTAAAATATTGTTAAGAGGAAGTGTCTTGAATACCCGGGTTTTATCCCAGGAGATAAAGTCTAAAAGCAAATGCAGTGTTCACAAACAAATATGCTAACTTATATAGAGGTATTACCTGGTTTTGTTCATAGCATCCAAATTGTCAAACCTTTCCTTCAAAAGTCCTATTAAAACAGCTAATTCATCTTTCGAAATGGACTCAACCATAATCTCCTATTGTAAACCCCAAACTAATCTGATATGGAGCCTTTAAGGCTTTACTGGCCCTTTAAGAAGTCATAGAAATTAACCAATACAGAGTGTCACTTAATTTTTTTGTTTATTAATTGATTGCCTTTAGATTTTCTAAAAATGAATTCTTATCCTTGACTAGTAAATACTGCCGTGGGGTGTTTCCTTGTCTAGATTTTGCCTTTCCTTGAAAAATAGATAATAAAATCCTCATAAAGAGGATAAACCTGTAATAAAGTATTTTAAAGAGTTTTGTTAATTACTAATGTTCTTTATCTCATTTTCATCTTTTCTGTTTTTTTCGTGTATAGGTTTCATAAAGTAAGGGAATAGGACCTTTTGATAGAGTATGAAAAGTAATGGACGTAATTCCAATGTTAACAATGCTGGGATACAAACTTTGCTTTTAGAAGATGAAAAATTAAACCATACCAACATTTAAGTTTAATGGCATTTTGTGTTCTGAGTAAGAATTTCAATTGATTTCATAGTCTCTCAACTTAGACCATCTATCTATGAAAAAATTAAAGCCCCTCCTAGTAGTACTTACTTTACAATATTAAGGGCCTCCATAAAAAGGGAAATTTTCCTTTGGAGTCTTGTGCATTTAAAAAGCCTTTCTTAACACTATATCACCGTCTTTGAAGTTCCAAGGCCAAACCTTTTTATTAAAAGCTCAAGCCATTTTTTGCTGTTAACATTGATTTTGGGCATAGGGCTGTCATTTTGTCGATTAATCAAATTCAATTGCTTGATATGCTTCTTTATGCAATCAGGGCCCCATCTAATTGAGTTTCTGATAGCATCTAAGAGATAGAATTTCAACCTCCTTGGTAATTTGTGCTTCTGTGCTATTTTACTAAAGTGTAAAGGTGTTGCCCTATCAATGTTTGATAGAAGTCTGAAATGCCTTGAGTGCAAATTATAGCATCTCATGCCAAACTTTATATGTAGTAGTCATCTTTTCAAATTTTTCTTTTGAGGTTTTTGTTACCTACTTCGACAGTCTCATTATTTAGGAAATTTATAAGAGGTGGAGTTCCTGTGGTGATCTAGAATTGTCAATACAATTTTGACATAAACTTATGGGATTTGTCCCTTGTCAGTGATGTCATTCCTATAGCCCGAGCCAAGCTAAGATATCTTTCTTAAAAGAACTTAATACTACCCTTTAGTAACACTTGATAAAATGAGGCCTTAACCTACTTATTAAAGTAATCAATGGTGATCAGCTGAAGCGATGCCATTGGATGCCCTTTTGGGGTAATTAAGCCAATAATGTCTATACCCCCTTGAAAATGACCATAGTGCAAAGAGTATATGTAATTCTTAAAATGGGGTGTTTTTTTTGTTTAAAAAAAATTGGTAAAAGTGATAATGCCTGACTTTTTGATGTAGTCACCTTCCCTTTTTGAAAAAGTATCTCGCCTATATCTTTGGTGGCATATAGCCATTATGGGGGTACAATTCTTTGTGCATTTTTTCATTAAACCTCGGCCTCTTTGTCCCTCATCCTTAGAAGCAACCATCAAAAGATGTTGGTCAAGGTGACTCACTTATTAAAAATTTGAGTAGCAATCTCTTGATTGTCTTTTTGCCTTTTTCTTAGCTTCATTAGGGTACGTATTTGTTCTAGGAAAATTTTAATGTATGGTACCAAGGCTTTTTGTCATGGTACCTTTAAATTTTCAGATAGAAGGTGCTTTTCTTCAACTTCAATTGTATGTAGTAAATTTTGCTTCCAGTATTTGGTCATGGAAGCTGGTGGTAATGTGTCCCCAAAATTGTTTTTGAGTCTTTGGTTTGTGAGTCAAAGTGATTTCTTAAATTTCTCCTTAATTTTTAATGTGTGATAGGTACTTTTAGGACCCTTCGTTTATATTCTCCCAACTTAGCCAATAATGTGAAGAACCCCCATATACCTCTAACTTTTAAATATCTTTTCTGAGGGCCATTTTGGTCCCCTGATGCATCATGTATTGAGCATGTAGTACCTTTTTTTACTCCCCTTTTTTTTTTCAAAAAGATTAAAAGGGTCTTAATTTGGAAAAAATTTTAAAAATAGAAATTAAAAAAACCCCAAAAATAATAGATTTAGGGAAAAAAATACAAAAAAAAAGAAAAAAAAAGAAAAAACCCAAAAAAAATGAAAATTTTGGAAAATATAAAAAATTGGAAAAGAGAAAGTACAAAAAATGAGAAATTTAAAAAATACAAAAAATGAAAAAAAAATTATATGTAAATTTTTTTTTTTAAAAGTTACAAAAAAAAGAAAAAAAAAGGGGAAATTTTGAAAAAAATAAAAATTTTTGTAGTTTAAAAAAGAATGATTTTTAAATTAATAAATCAAAGTAAAGAATTTTTGAAATTAAACTTGATTTGAATCTAGTTAAATGATCTAGTTAATTACACAATGGTAAGGTAGGGCTAATGGCCTAAGGGATAAACTTGTGGACCGTATTTGGGATTAGCTTGAGGTCATAGGTTTGATTCTCATCAAAGGTAGAAAATGCCTTCTATTTTTTTTTTATCCCTAACCCCGTTTCCCACTGTAAAGGGCCCTTATTAAATAGTGTTGACCAGACATGGGGCCCTTTAACGTTGGGTTTGACAACAAAATTTTTCCCCCCATTTTCTTCCCCCCTTTTCCCTTTTTCTTCCCTTATTTTCTTGTTTTAAAAAACAAATAAATAATGAAAAAAAAAAGCCAGATAAGGTACTTGGAGGGGGGGAATCATTTGAATTTTACCACTATGTGGGGGGGGTTATGACACCCCAAAACCCCTCTATCTTCTCTTGTGTGCTTGTAGGTCTTTTCTCTCACGGTTATCCCCGTTTAACACCCTAAGACAGGTTTATTTCTTTCTTTCCTCTTAACACGCACAACCCCCTCTTAATTACTCTCTTTTTTGGTTTTTTCCCCCAAACTTGCCATGAAAACCACTCCCCACCCAAAACTCATAACTCCCCTTTTAAATATTGCCACTGTTCCTTCTCTCGAAAACCCTCCTCTACAACTACCCTCTCTCTCTTAACTAATTCCCCCACTTTTGTCTTCTCTTGACCCAAATTCCCCCACTAGAAATACGGGGGGCGATTCTTTTTAGAACCAAACCCCTCCCCTTTTTGATTCACCCTCCCCTTGGAACCCCTTGACCCTTAAAAATTGAACTACATCAAACCACTTGTCTTCTCTCACGGCCCAGATTTTTACAGTCGTACCAACGTCCCAACAGTGATTCCGACAAGCCCAATCCCTTTTTCATACACTCCCAATATTCGAAAACCTAAACCCTCGAACTTTCTCTCTTTATATGCAATAGCTCCCTGACTACTGTCCCCTTAAACCCCTCAAAACCCCACTAACAACATACAAACCCTACATTGTAAAACAAGAAAAAAAACAATCATTAGACCTTTGACCTGGAACTCTTTCGACTACATCCTGACTAACCGAAACACCATCACCCCCGTGTGTGTCAACCACCGCAGGATTAAAGCTCCCCAAAAACCCCCAAACCCCCATTAGTCAAGGGTCACTGTTATACCCCCTAACCCCCTAAAAAAAAACAAAAAAATCGAAATCACTCATTTATTTAGGTGTCCAGGCTAATGAAACTACCTCCACCACATCGCTAACCTATCCTAAATAGACCCCAGGCTCTAAAGTCTAATCCAAAACCCCACTGATTCGATTACTTATAGTCTTTGATCGACTCGCACCTCTTTAATCAACATTTGGTTTGGCTTTTTTTTATTTAAATTTATTATTTTAAAAAAAGGGAAAAAAGAAAAAAAGATAGAAAAAAGAAAAGGTTTAGTTTATTTTTTACTCATTTGTTTGTGTTAAGTAAAAAAATAAATTAAAAAAAGTGGGGAAATAAAAAGTAAATAAAATAAAAATGTAAAAATAAAAATGAATAAATCCTCTTATAAATCAAAAAAATAAATTTTCCAATAAAATAAAATAAAAATAAATCAACCATTCTTTCTAAATTAGAATACATTAGAATTTTCCAAAAAAAAAACCAATTTAGGCCCTGTAGAAAACTTTTTTTAAAAAAATTAAAATAGTAAAAAACGTAAACTTAACTTTTTTTAACTAAAATTAACTCAACTTGCTATGTTTTCAGTGAACGAATAAGGAAGTTTGATCTCAAATAATGGATACGTAGGCATTCTTTACATAAGTAGAGGGGGACTTAAATATGGAAAATTTTTTTTTTTCCATCTTTGTAAATATTTGTGTAATTAATTAAATTAGTTACATGTAATACATTTAATTGATTAAAAATCGAAAATAGAGTGGTACTAATTTAACGTTTAAATAGGATAGCCTCTGGATTCAGATCTCTCATTTTAGAAAAACGTTTTGAAAAATTGTTTTTTCTCATTAAGACCAATGGCTAAGTTATAACCATTCACCCAATTGGTTATAACTTAACATTTTCTTGACTCCAATTGGTGGTGACTCTAAAGCATTTTTAAAATAAAAAGAATTGTTTTTTCTTTAAATCTTAGTTGAGGGTTAGTATTAAACAGGTAAGGTTTAATATGGTCGTTTTAAAGAAAAATTTTTTACAAAAAATCGGGAGTGAATAAACCAGGCTCGAAAAGCTATATTGTTGGTATATGGAAATGAGCCTTACAATTAGGGAATTGCATACCTTTAATGGTATCAATTTTGCCCTAATTCCTCCCTAATACATCGGTAGCTTCATAAAAGAACATCTTCCATTTTTAGATTTTATTAGTCTTTCTCTTCTTCAGAACCACTTTAAGCTACTAAAAAGGGTCTTCATTGGGAAAATATACTTGTACCTCTTAGGGGAAATCTTTAGAGGGATTTTCTATTAGCAAATCTATTAAGGTTACCTCTTGACAAAATTCTGTTTTATGTATGTGATGTTAAACTTTGACAGTAACATTTACCACTTTAAGATTCTACCAATTTAAAGGGTGGCTTTTTTGCTAAGTACTTTACGGGATCACGTTGAATCAGCAATTCAATGTAGTAATAGAGCATGTATTATTTGGTTGATGCATAACCCAGACTAAGGCACAAAAAACGTTCTTTCAATTTCAAAATACTTCTATTCCCTTTTGCAAACTTCTTAATCAAGTATATATAAGCCACTCCTTTCCTTCTTCAAACTTTTGACCCAGCATACACCTTAGGACTCTGGTAAAATGGTTAGGTACAGAAAAAAAGACTTCCCAGTTTAGGAGCTACCAAATTGGAGGGTTCATTAGGTAGTCCTTAATTGTTGTGAAAGATATCTTACATTCTTTGTCCCAATATATCATAGTGTTCTTCTTCAAACAATTAAATAAGGGATAACATTTATCTATGAGTAGAGATATGAATCGAGCAATGTGTTTAAATGGCCCAATAAGCCTTTGACCTCTTTAAATATGCATAGAGAAGGCAAGTCAATTATGGCTTTGACTTTATCATGATGTACTTTTATGCCCTATTAGCTAATGATGAAACCCAACAACTTCCCCGAAGTTACTTTGAAGGCAACCTTCTTTATGTTCAGCTTCAATTGGATCTTTTTCAATCTATTAAATGACTTCTTCAGGTTATCCACGTGATTTTCTCCCTCTTTGGATTTACAATAATATCATTAGCATATACTTCAATTCTTTAGCATATGTCATGAAGATGTGACCATTACACTTTAGTAAGTTGCCTTGGCATTTTTGGTTTGAAGGCATTACTTTGTAGTAGAATGTGCCCCAAGTTGTAATGAAGGTTGTCTTGGCCTTATCTTCTTTGGTATTTGGATTTGATTATATCTAAAGAAACTATCTTAAAGGGGAAGAGATGGTTTCCAACTGTATTATCTACCAAACATTGATATAGGGTAAAGGGAAGTTATCTTTATGTCTTGCTAGATTGAGGTCACGAAAATCCACATAATTCTAACTTTTTTATTCTTCTTTATCATTGGCACAACGTTAGCCGTCTTAGGATAAACAAACACTTCAATGAAACTAACCTCAAATAACTTTTTGACTTCCTCTTTAAATTTTTTAAAAGATATTTGGTTGGAATCTCCTTAGCTTCTGCTTCTTAGTTATGATATTTCTCATGTAGGTAAGTAGTGGACCATGATCGATGGATTTATACTGGGCATATCTTCATAATACCATGCAAAAAAATCTTGTACTTAAACAGTAGGACGGTTATTTCTTTCTTCTACTTTTTTTCAAGCCCCCTCCAATTCAAAGTCGGGGTTATCATCAGTCCCAACATTAATTATCTCCAGTTAGCTCGTCAATGGAATTCTACCCCTCTCATGTTTTTTCTGCTCTCTTGTATGTCGCTGTAGTCATTGACAACCCTAATGACTAACCCAATAAGGTTGGAAGTGATATCAAATTTTTCTCACTTATTTGTCGAGGTATCCCTGATTTTATTTAAAGATTGGATCTGGAAAAAAGATGAAAAGGAAAGAGTGTAAGTAAAGGGGAGGTAATGAGAGAAGGGGAAACTGATCTTTTTTTTTTTTAAAAAAGTTCTTCAAATGCATAATTGTAAAAAAAAAGGGTAATTATTAAAAAACTTTGGAAAATACTAAATCTGATTCACCCTTTTACCCTGAGAAGATTATTGTAGAAAGGGGAGAAGAACCAGTTTTTTAGGGTTGGAGCTTGCAAGATGGGCTTTACTAATTTATTCTTGCTGGGGGTATCCTCTGGGATTAAAAGGTTTAAAACATCAACTGAATAAATTTCTATAAAGTGAAAGGTCGTTGGGCGGGGTACGTTTGTCGCGTGTTTTGCCCTAGCTTGTCTATTTTGAAACTTTTCCTAAAAGTTGGAATCGAATAAGCCTGTAACCCAATCTCCCCTTCTTTAAATTTTACCCCTCTCATCCTTTTTGATGGTAATCAGTACACTTTCTAAAATTTTTGGACCAAAAGCTTCCTCTCTTCAATGAAAATTTTGGGTATTTTGTTTTTTTATATATTTCAAAATCTTAGTCACTCAAAAATTGTATTGACTGGTCTTTTGAGAGTATTTGCCCTTTTGATGTAAACTTAAAGGTTGTCCCCCCTTATGAATCCAGGGTCTTCCCAAAAAGACCGAATGGTGAAAGTTGAGGCTAATGTCAAGGGAAAGTAAATCTCCCAATGATTTCTCTCTTGGACTCATCAAAAGCCCTAATTGTTTAGAAATCAAATTTATTTTTTCAATCAATACCCCAAAAGGTCTAGGGGAGTAGGGGGGCAACTTTGGGATATCTGCTATGATTTATTGTTTACCCTTTTCCCTTATAAAGAAAGGGTTTTGCGTGTTGATTTCCTTTTTTTCTTAATTTTCAGTGGAAAAAAAAAATCTAATTACGTGGGAAAGTGGGAATTTATCCTTTTTTTCGGTTGGTTTTTGTGAGGGACCTTAAACTCCCTTAGATTTGGAATAGAGCTTCTTGAGTGGTTCAAAAGCCATGACAAGCCCAAAGGGGGTATTGTTTGGGTCTTAGTGGCTTATCCATTATTTTTTTTGCTTGTTTGTCTTTTAGTAAAGGTAAACAACCTTCCTATATTCAAAGGTTTTTTGCTTGTTCTTTAACCACTTTTTTTTTTTTTAAAGGGTTTTTTTTGGGTAAAATTCTATAGAAATGAGTAAACCCCCCCTTTTGAGAGAACTTAATTTTCCCCTTTGGGTTTAAATACTTTTGTAGTTTAAAGAGGGGGTTTTATAATTTTAGGGTAAAAGGGGCATGGAAGGGTACCTCTTGGCTTTAAGCTTACTTCTCCCCCTTTTGAAAAAAATTTTTTGAAATTAGGGTCTTGTTGGAATAGATCATGTTTAAAGGAAGGATATGAATTATCAAAAATTATTGAAGTGGGTTGGGTTTGGGGGGAGGGTTATTGTTTACGTTTGGGAAAAGCCTCCAAAAGTTTAGCCGGACTATACCTTCATTGATCAAGTCCCAAATCTTGTTTTTTAATCTCTAGTATGAGTTGGTTAAATGGCCTACTTACTCCAAATGATATTAACACTTTGCATTTGGATAAAAAACCTTAGCTTGTAACTTTCTTTGGGAAGCTCAAAATGGAGTAGATTGTTATTATTATTATTTTTTAAGGATTTGGTTGATAGGAATTGGTGTATTGGTGAACTATCTTGGGGCCTGTTGACTTGAGGCTAGCTTCTGAATTGTTGTTGAATGGTAGAGGATTCCATCTAAAGGAAACCTGGGTATTGGGCTTGGTGTTTGAATTCACTAGACCATCAATGGCTTCTTTGGGCTTATTAGTAGTAAGCTTGGCAAAGGGTGGTCTTCTATCTAATGGCTCTTGTAATTTACCAAAAGAGACATCATTTCAATCTAGCATCCTGTAGCCACTACTTCTGGGAAGCTGGAGGAGGCCTGCTTAATCAATGAAAGATGTAGGGCCTTTCAAGAGTATTGATGAAAGCTAAAGTTAGCTCTTTCTCAGTCATTAAGGTAAATACTTTGCAATTAGGAATCTCTACCTTTGGGCATACTCCTTGAATGATTCGTTGTGCCTCTTTTATAGGGAAACCAAGTCAATCATGGTCTTTAACATTGAATTTGTATTGTTTGTAGAACACCCTAGCTAACTTCTCCTATGTGTTCACTTAATTCAGATCTAGTTGGGTGTACCAGGTTAAGTAGGGCTATTAAGCTATCTTGAAAAGTTGAAACTATGAGTTGGTCATATTGTAGTACTTGTCCATCTTTTACTCATACAACTGAGTTTATATTATAGGGTAGCTAGTCCCATTATATTTCTTAGAGTCAAACTAACTTGAACTTTTTAGGTAAATTTCCATAATCATAAGTGAAGAAATTTGTAATACCAACCTACTCGAAACCACCATAACCTTCGAGCATCTTCATTTTTTCAGTAATTTGTTAAGTTAGCCACCTCTCCAATTCTTTCAATCTATCTAAGTTAGCTTCTAGCCTTATGTTGACTGGGAATGAGAAAGTGTTAGACTCAAAAGTTGGGTTGCCTTTGATTAAACCCTTTTTTTCAAAGTTTCAAGGCTGGTTACTTCAGGTAAGTTCTTTGCTTTAAGGGATGAGGCTTCGACATTTTTCTAAAAGGCTTAGAGTTTCCCTCGTTCAGGGTGATGTGGATGTAATTTAAAGTGTGCTGTCAACAAGGAAGCTAAATTTGGTTTGCAATTTTTTTATGTTTTTTTCAAGGGACAATTCCGTTAAAAAGATCAATGACTTTGGGGTTGATCCCGCTGTTGTTGTTCTTGTTTTTGACTTATCATTTCTTGGGTTTAGACATTTGGTTTGAGATAGTTCAGTAGGATTCTTTGAAAGGTTTTGATGCTAAGAGTTCTGTGCGCTATTTAAAAACTTTTCTTAACAATTTGACTATATTATTTTTAATTTTTTGTGGAGTGGTAAAATAAGTAAACAAATAAGTAAAAAAATGCAAGTGTGTATGGAGTGAAAAGGGGGGCATCGGCAATTAATTAACAAAATGAAAAGTTTTTTGTCATTTTTGGTCCCAGATTTTTATTACATCAAATAGAAAGGATAATTAAAATCAATCAAATTTAAATTTCTTTTTTTTTGTGGGCCCGAATGCGTTTTCTTCTTTAGATGCGGGGTTTAGTTGCTATTGCTTTACCCTTTTTTGACTAACCCTGGTTGTTCCCAAATTTCTTGGTCCTTTTTGGGCCCCCTTCAATCAAGCTCTGGGTTTAAAGATTTTTTCTTGACTCCTAAAGAGGTTTCCTACTATCCTTTTCATCATCGATGACTTTACACAAGTTTTTATTAATCCATATAGGTTATCATTTTAGATTTGGGTTTTATGGGGGAAGGGTTGAAGGCTTTAGTCCCCAATACTGTATTGTGTTTCTTTATATTTTGATCGTTAAATTTATTTTTAGTGCCCCTGTTTTTGGTTTTTTTCCCCTTTTAATTCGTTTTAAAATTGATATTAGGGCTTTATCCTGTGTCCCCCCAAAGCTTTGATTTAGAAGCCTAGATCCCTTTTTAGAGAATAAGCCCTTCAAGGTTAAGAGTGAAGGGCTCTAATGAGGGCTTAGAACTCTATCCCAGTGTCTCCAAACGCCTCCCATATTTTTCGATGTAGCTTATACACCCCCTCATTTGATCAATGGTAGGGGATGATAATTTTTCAATCAATATAAAATTTAAAAAAAAAAAAAATTGCTTCATCTGTAGTCCAAAATTGTTTTCACCGAAAAATCTGTAGAACTTTTCCTAAAAAGGTGGGGATATTTTCCCAGTAATTTAAATCTTACAGCAAAAGAGCGAAAAGATAAATCTTATGGGAAATGTCCCCCTTTAAATCAAACCCTAAAAAAATTTGATGTAATTGACGAACTATACCTTAATAGTCCCATGTTGACCAGATCTCCATAGCTTTTTTTTTAAAGGAAAATTTAAAGGTTTCTTATTTTTTTTAACAATTAGGGCAAGGATTTTGGATTTCCCTTCCCAAAAAATTTGACCCAAAATTTCCCGTCCTAAAGTGTATAAGAAAAGACCCACTTGGAAATGGATGGGAGCAAATATATTAAAATTTTAAACCTAGATTTGTTTTCCCCCTAATTCCAAAAAAATAGAGCTCGTTTGTTGGAGCTAAGTTCAGTCTAGAACCCAAAGGATTGGATCCATATTTGATAGCTAATTGTTGCAATCACTTAGGGGCCCCGTTTTTCTTGATTATGGATCCCAAGAATTTGGAGAAGTTTTTGGTGGCCGAAATTAAGTTCCCGAACATTATTTCATCCAAAGGAGGGACTTGAAATGTTATGTTTTTCTTCCAAAGTTAAGCTGATCAAGTATAACCTCGGGAAATGTAACATCCTTGGGTTCCCAGAAAAAGTTCAAAGCTCTCACTAATGTGATGTTATTAACATTGGAAGTGAGAGTATAGTTAATCTTATTTGGGGATGAACTCTTATTCCTTGGGTTGAAGACTTGAAACCCTTTTTTAAGATAGGTTTTGGGTTTGTAAGACTTTGGTGTTTTGTGAACGACAAATTTTTGAAAGATTATAAGGAAAAAGTAATTAATAGGGAAAAATCTCTTATGTAATGAATTCAAGGGAAAAAATAAGAAAAAAGAACTCCCAGTTTGTTGTTTTTTTCTTTTCTTTTCCTTTTTTTTTTTTCTTTTTTTTTTTATACTGTTTTTGTTATTTACCCTCAAGAAAACTTATGTGTTAAGAAGGGTAGGTTCTAAAGATCCTTAACTTTTTGACCTTAAACGCTTTTGAAAAAAAGGTTCATTGGTCACATCGAAGTTTAAGTGTGTTTGCCTAATTGACCTTGGTGGTGATTTCCCCATGTCTAGAAATTACATAAAGGCTCCCGTCTTAAGATCCAAGATGGCTTGGGTTCGTTGTGTCTACATGATTCTAATGTAAAATAAAACCCTTTCCATCTAATGTTTAAGGATTAAATAAAACTTAAACCCCAAAAGTTTTTATAACTATTTAAACATGTAAAAAAAAAAAATGAATAAATAATAATTTTCATTGGTAAAAGGGGATTTCAAGAAAAAATTAAATTCTAAAATTTGAAAAATTTGATGACTAACCTTCTTGAATCCTAGTGAGTCACATTTGTTGAACTAAAATTTCCCTGTTTTTTTAAGTTTTCTTTAAATCGATCTAGTAAATTTTTTCCCTAATTTTAAAATTTTTTATCGACTAAAGGGTTAAAAAAAACTAAAGCTTTTTTAAGAATTTTGTAAAATATTTTGGAGTTTCCACCCCATTTGGGTTGGAGAGATTTAGGTCAAAAAACCAATAGGGGGATTTGGTTTTAATAAAGACACTAGTTCATGCGATAAAAAAAAAAAAAAATTTTTTAATTTTTTTTTTAAAAATATTGATTAGAGATTAAGTTTGGGTATAGTTCTTTAAACCCTTTAAGTACATAAAAATTTTCCCATTTAGATTTAATCCTTTGAAATCCTTTTAAAAAAAAAGCATCAAAAAAATTCGATTTTCTTTACTAAATCGATTTTTTCATTTTTTTGTCACCTTGGAGGCAAAATACCCACTATTAAAAAATTGATTACATAGTTCTTTTCGCGAAAACATTAAGTGTTGTTCTTTCTAACTTTTTTGAAAACCAATTGACTTTTATTTTTTATTGGTTTTAAATTTTTTTTTGGAAAAATCTAAAGGGGCCCAAATCGGGGGTTTTTTTTTTTTAAAGTTCTAGAAATTTCTAATTTTTGAAAAAGGGCCATTTGATTTTTTTCCTAAAAGAAAATTTTTAAGTATGAAATCCTTTTTTGTTTATTTTATTTTTCCTTATTTTTCTTTTTTTTTATTCTTTATTTTTTATAAAAAATAAATCAAAGATAAAACTAGCCTCTTTTCTTTTATTTTTCTCTTTTTTCACTTCTCTTTTTGTTTCTTTTTTTCTTTTTTTTTTTTTTTTTGGTACAATTCAATTGAAAAAAAATAAATAAAAGACAAAAAAAAAAAACAAATGGAAGTTAGGCTAGACTAAGGGCTTTGGGTAAGGGGTCGGGTTGGAGCTTGAGTTCAAGTGGATGTGGGCTCAAATCTAGAGAATGGGTCGAAAAACAATTCGCAGGGGGGGGAAAGGGGGGGAGCTGGGGTTCCGTTAGAGCTTTTTGGCGAGGGTTTACAAAGTGGAGGGTGGTGGTGGAGTTGGTTGTGTGAGGGGGGCTATTGGAGTTTAGGGGTTGAAAGGTTTGGGTTTTAGAATGGGGAAAGGCTGTGATGGGTTGTTTCAGCTTAAAAACGATGGTAGGGGGGTGTTTTAGGGTGCTGTAGCTAGGGTTTCGGGTAAGGGGAGGGTTTGGGGTGCTAGAGTTTGGGGTGTTTAGAAGGTGTGGTTCAAATGATCAAGGTGGTGGTGTCTGGTGGTGGTGTTTTTATTCGAAAGTGCGGGGAGAGTAAGTAGGAGAAAAAGAGCTTGAAATTTAAGAGTAGTTTAGGGGCGTAGTTTTGGTTGTCAATTCTTTGATTTTTAATCCTTTATTTATAAGAATAGTGCTAAGTTCGAAAATTTTTGGATTTTAGAAATTTAAAAAAAGCTTTGCCTAGTTGGATTTTGCGATTTTATGGAAAACTTTGATAAATAGCTTTATTTGTGTTAAAATATGGTAGAAGGTTCATAAAAGGCTTCAATTTGCATTAAAAAAAAACTCAAAACAGTAAGAGGAAAGAGGGGAAATCGGTTTTAAGCTTTTTTTTTAATTTTTTGAGCTCAACTTAACTTTTAAATGGCTAAAATTTTGGGCAATTTTTGGAGCAAATTTTAAATGTTCCCTATCTGCTTGTGATTTTTATCATTTAATTTTTTGAAATCACAAAAAATGGACAAAAATGGCCTTGAAGTGAGTTGTTTAGCTTTTCTTGTTCGAGAAAATAAGGAAAGAACTGAAAGGGGAGAAAAAGGGAAAGGGAAAAGGGGGTTGGTGGCATACATCGCTGCGGGGGTTTAATGCTTATCTATGGTCGTAAAAAGATACCGGCGATTGAAAAAAGGGGCGAAAATGTGTCATCGACGTGTATGTAGCAGTTGATAATGGATGCGTTGCTGACTGGGCCCTGTAACTTACCCAATACAAATGCACTATTTCGATTTGAATTGGCTTAGTGTTTTTTTTCCGTAGCAGGT